>JADWOT020000204.1:2400-38428 GCA_036345935.2 Taenia hydatigena | reverse complement strand
GGACACAGGAGAAGGAAAAGGCAGGGGCTGCTAAAAAGACCTGCTTTTTTTTCAATGTACGTGACCGGTTTCTTTGTTATAACGACTTTATTGAATTACTTGAGTAGCTGTACAACCAAGTGCCCACAAAATAGAATTAAGAAGTGATGATTTCATTTTCTAGGCACGCCAACGATGTTCATACGACTGGATTGTAAATGTCCTGCCATAATAATAAAACAACAAATTGCCTCCTTCTCCCATTTTAGTGCGAAGAGACGAGAAAAGTCTTAGAGCAAATGGCCTAAATTCCGTTTTTAACGAGTAAGTCGGGCTGACTTTTTTATGCTGTGTGGGCAAAAGCACATTAATCAGCACATTCATCATTGTCTTGTTGATCGCAAACGATCGTGTGGTGCACCGAGCACTTGCACATGAAGGAGTGCTTAGCCGGCTGAGGAAGAAAGTGGTAGCGAAGGCGAAAAAGGACAAACATGCGGCTGTAAACGTTGCTATTTAACAGAAAGCTACTAGGAAGGGAGAAAGAATTGGTTACATGAGGGTACAAAGAAGGAAATTTAGATTACATGGAAGGCAGGAAGGTGGTCGCAGTTGAAGTTAGGAAGGAAGAGTGTGGAATGAATTAGTAGATGGTTAACATATCATTAGGGTGCTCTTGATTGATACAGGTTCAGAATGTTCTTGAAACCAACAGCTGATATCCCCGTTTCATACGCCTTTACACCAACCACAAGAAAGGAACCATACTTAATCACTGACATATATCATCTCTTCATCTCCACGGCTACCTTGAGTGGGCATCTACTGACTGCGCCTCAATAACAACGAGTGGCTACGATGTGTGATCCATTGAAAGATGTGGAGACCCGCTGTTGACTGTCGCTTTGACAGGATTGCACTAGTAACCTACTGATCACTGATGGAGTATGAATGGTTAGAGGCGCTTACATTTATTGTTTGAAATTCGAATTACAACTTTGTTGAGGTCTCTTCAGCAGAAAGACCGAGGTTAAGCACCTTTTGGTAGAGTGAACCCCTAAGTCGTGTTAATAGATCCCTTCATCTTCACCTGCTCTGCTCGTCGACAATGCACCCCTTGTCTTTCGTTTTGGGCGATGCCCCCAAGTACTACACTTACCTCAAGACTTCGCTGAAGCACGAATAGATTTGGCCTAAAGCTATCTGTCATCACGAGGAAGTAACTTCAAGCCAGACAGCCGGGTGTGGGCTGGCTTCTACGCTTACGAATTTGGTATTATGCAACAGTTTTGTAACCTAAGGAGAACAACTAGAATGCCCATGTTTGCTGTCTTCCAGCTGCCGAATTCTAAAATTCCAAGGCACGGCGAGCCCTTGCAGCTGTTTGCATAAGCACTTATAGCCTGCACACTGATAGCACTGACCAAGTGGTTGCCATCCCATTGTTGCATCTATTCGACTCCAACGACCCTCATTAGAAAAGACATGAATCAGAAGAGGTAAGCAACCAAACGATTGGTCACACCAAGCCAATCACTAAGTGCATCTTGAGCAGAGCAGAATCATCTCTCGCACAGCAAGTTGACACAGATCTCTCCGTGTTAACATGGTCAAAGATGTGTTTTTTATCAAAAAAATTGTTGATAAAAGTCAGATTTATTGAATGAATGCGCTTGAGGAGGTGTATGCTAGAATGCCACGCGTTCGATAGCCGATTTACCCACGCAGCTTCTGTTAAGGTTCCTTTGTTCACAGCGGATATCTCACCTCCTTCCCCGCCTCCCCTTTTTCCTCCCCTCAGACTTTCATCTTGCACGACTACACTGGAACACTACTTCTTGCCACCAATTCAACACTGGTCCTTACCCAACCAGCGTCGTCCCAGTGCCCACATCTGTGTGCGCAGGCATGGAAACCTTCGAATAACGATGCATTGGTCACGTATGGGGCACCCGTGTTCGTTTTCATCCATGAGGCCTGTATGGACCTTTGTATAGATTAAGTTTCAGAAATTTCTCAGTTTAACTTCAATCTGATACGAAAGTGTTGCAGGCTAATATGGTGATCACTAGCATTCAAATTCAAATCACTTCAGAGTGTACTGAGCCTGTTCGGTGTGTCGCTGTTCCTATGCTTGTTCATATGCAAAGCTCCGCAGATTCAGTACTTCAGTATATGTTCTTAGGTGTGGCATCCATTTATCTGCCTAAAAGCATCAGTCCGACAACGTCACTTGGATTCGTCTTTTAGCACCTATGCGCTTAGTTGGCGCCTTAAGTTTATCAAAGTCAGGCAAGCAATTTGATTACGAATGAAGACATGGTCCAATGGATACTGAATTCAAGGTAGGGATCCAAATCGCAGGATTGGAAGCGCTCGTGGCTTCGTTACCATAGTATCGATGAGTAAGTAACCTCCGCTTAATGCTCATAGAGGATCGTAGCTTCCTGTACTGACGAGTGGAGAGCAGACAGTAGGCAGAATTGTATCTTTCCTCCTGATCTGCATCCTTGCATTTCCACGTGGAGAAGTTGTCGCTCCGGTTCGGTCAGTGGCATGAGTCACTGAACTGAACACCCCTTCTCGTATATTCGAGAGACTCAAATGAAGCCCATGCTCTAGTTGTTGCTGCTGCTCCAAATCGTCACGTAAGTACGCTGCTTTCACTCATTTCTTGTGCTCTACCCCACCTTGACTCATCTCCTTTACGTTTAAAGGGAGCAGAGCAGCTTGCATTCGAAATTTTTGGTACCGTAGATCGGCTCAAGTGAACGCTTTCTCGACGTTGACAAGTCATGGGTCGGGGAAGCAGCACTGCGCATCATTAGAAGTCTGTACAGAGAGAAAGAAATTGAACAATGTCTAGAACTGGCTTAGCACATAATGTTCCGACGCTAATGTTCTACGCAACGTCCAAGTAGTCATAAATTTCGCGAAAAGCACCCAATCTACTTGGTGGGACATTAAAGCGAACTCACCTGTTTCGCTACCGATGGAATCGCAGGTGACGTTTGTAGTGCCCTCTATAAAGCTGCAGCCATACCCGTAGATAACTTCGATGAACGTGCACACAGCCGATTCATATTACTCATAACGAGTTAAAGACATTGCAAGTTGCTAAGCCACGACAAAGCGCTAGATTGAGCCGAGCAAGTTTTGCAAGGCATGCGGCAGACATCGGTGAAGCTAGACCCATCTAATAACCACCTAGACGCATACCACCTCATTTGCTAGACGTCAGCCTGGTGGAAGGCGTAATTTAAGAGCAAAGTCATTGTGAGCCTCTGCGATTGTGCTAATAAAGACGATCGACCGTAGCACGCGATTGTGCATGAACCATAGGAATCTGGACGTCGTAACTGAGGCGCACGCATTTCCTCTACTCCACATGAACTAGTCGCTCGATTTGTCAATTTGGCTTAAACAGTTCTCCACCCTTGCTTCAACTTCAGGATGACAGAATGTGGAAGTGGCGGAGGCGAGCAGAAGGAATCCAAATTTCACAAAGCCAAATCCGAAATATGAGTTTCGGGCAAGGTCACTAAGACGCTGGCGTAGCGACCACCTTCCAACGCCTTGTGTAGTCTGCAAAAGTCGATTTATTCCCAAAACAATGTATGACTTACCTCGATGGCCTCCTTGTCTCTGACACAGACATCTGAGAACACAACGCCAACCTAAAACTGGTGTTGGACCGTCTTTTACACTGAAGAATGCCAGTGAGTCTGAAAAAATGGAGTTTTCTGCAACGAGCTGCCACATCATGCATAACAGGTGAGCATATGGCCAACACCATTCAACAGACGAAGCTCGGCGGTTTCTTAGGTTTGGCAAATCGCTGCTTCTAAGTAATCTTGCTGATCGCCTGTCAGGAGCGCGTGTGTTGGAGCTGCAGAGAGTACCATTTCGCAGAGGTAATGCCGCGTTCAGTTAACTGCTCCTCATCCATCTGTCCCTTCTCCTCGTGCGCTGTAACGTATCCGTCCCCGTTTCATCCACACAATCTGCCTTGCGAGGTATAGGATACCGTGAAGTAATGCACCAGAGTACTCGCCCTTGCTTCTTGAATTAAAACTTAAAAGACGCTGTCAGAAGTGCCTTAGTTACCACGAAAGGCATTCCTTAGACTTGACTAAAAGTGTCAGTTGTAACTACCTTTCGAGAGTGCAATCTCACTTGCCTCCAAACAAAGCCAAGACGACAATATCTACTTAGGCTCCTAGGAGTCCTAGTGACCATGCGTTGTAGATGAGGGTGGGAAGCGAGACATTTATAGGCCAATAATGTACACAACTCGGTTTCGTCAGGACTCTAGCACTTCTCAACTGAGAGCAAGAAATCAGTGTCGTTTGCTCTGGAAGTCATATCCGCATAGAGGCAGAGCTCGACAAATTCATCTCTTTGACTACGGCTTCTTCTGATGATGCAAGAAATCTATCCTTAGACCAGAGCCGTGTCCGAATCGGTACTTGGATAATTTATTTTACAATGTTTAGCTCATTCGCTCAAAAATGTGGTATTAACTGCACTGCAACACCACCTTTGAAACGACTGGTCTGCAGGTTGGGGCGCCTCCAGTGCCATGCATTTCTCTGTTCCCGCACTGCTCTGTGGAATCATACCGACGCAGCTCCTCGTACCAACGTGCAACCAAACAGCCCATCTTTCGCATTACTTTCAACCAAGCAGTTCAGCGTCTGATGATCCGTTTTCATTATAACCACCCTTGCTATTAGGTGATGTCTGAGATGTCCTAACATCAAGCGGGTAGCAAGTAGTCCACATTGAGCTGCGCTTCCCCGCCTTACTTTTTGTTGATTTGGTACACCGATGACGGATTCCCTCACTTCTTTGTTCCTCTGCCTTCCGTGGGAGTACGTCGAACACGGCTGCATCGCTAGCGTCATCATTCAGTGTACGTACGGTGAAGTTGCTCTACTCAAGGATTCAAGATGTTGGAATGGGCCCGCAAGTAGACACGCGACCCAGTTCTCTACGTGCTTTATCATGCCCATTCTTTTATTGAAAAAAATCCTCCCCACTTTTCCAACAGTTTATACAGCTGTCCTGCAATCTTTGCAAAACCTTTAAAGAAACTCAAGTAGCGACCTGGCTGGTGTTTTTGGGTCCTCACTTGCTCCTCAGTTGGACGAGACAGTACGGCCAAAGTTGCTCAATTCGGCAGTGCAGAAACCGGCACTTCAATGGCTTCAGGGTGAAATCTACCTCCTGTAGCCCGTTCAACACAAAGTCTATACCGACGTCATGCAGTGGAATACCTCTGTCCAAGACGGGAGCATCGCCTAGGTGTACAATTTAATCCCTTTTAGTAAAAGCTACACGATTCTTTCCAGTGTGCACACTTTGCACTGAAAATGGCATCTTTTCCACCCACTACATCCGTTATTCTCAACCGTTCTAACAGAAGTGGATTTCTTTTTTAGTAGAGGTTAGGCGATTTCACTGTGGGTCGTGGACCATGGATCATAAATGAATGAGGTCCCAGACTTAATCGACCGCCTGCATTACTCCAAACAGTCAATACCCACAAGACGGTTCCCTAGCTTGAGATGAGTTACTCCTTTGTTTTTCCACTAAACAGACACTCAAACACCCATTCCACAGGTGGTGATGCCTCAGCCGAAACGTTAGAGTGGACCATTTCATCTCACACACCTCGTTCACGTCTATCAAAAAGCACAGTTATCATCCCCTACGCAACCTTGTTCAATCCTCACATTCCTCTGTTAGCAAACAAACAAAAAAAGGAAAAATTTATTATAATGATGTAAAATTAACAGGAATATACTGTGGAGACACCATCATAGCTTGGAAAGGGAGACGTAGGCATTGGAAACAGTAAGGATTCAGAGTTGAGAGAGTTTTATGCTGTTCCACATTAGAATGTTGCCGGAAGCCACAATTAATCCTTCTAGTGTCCCCTCTCCTTCTTGACGCGCGGTCTTAATGGACTTTGCGGTGGTAGCGGTGTTTCTATACCAACAAAATGCACATAAGATCCGTTTTGAACAGCGGACCTCTCGTCTGCATTCGACCCACACATCATCGACACCTGAACCCGCTAAACGAAAACAGCAAGCATGGGTTGGGAGCAGCCTCGTTCAATACGTAGGAAACAAGGCCTTAACAGAGGTGATGGTTTTATATCCGCATGAACAATTATGATGCAACGGTACCATGTAAAGTAGAAAGCGCCAGCTCACGTTATACACGAAACGGACATCGTTTATTAAGAAAGACACAAACCAGAGACAGTGCCTGTGTGCAACAAAGTGCAAGGATGAACCAAGCTTCTCGTGAAGGAAGGCGTTTACGATTGCCAACCCATTCGGCAATTTGACAATTGAGAAACGCAGATACCAAGCAATTAGCGGCAACCACACAAATGCTGATCTCCAACCCACTCGCACAGTAGTGATTCCTGAGACCCTTTATTTGTTCGGTAAACTTCCCGATGCCCAGGGTCTACTTCACACATCCGCTCAATACCTTCAGGTGTGTCTCCTATTAAAGTAACCTCTCTTCCATTGTGCCCGGTCAAAAGGAAATCACAATCAAGATATTTTGAAAACCGAACTGTTGCAATAGGCATGGAACTGTCCCCTCTGCTCGCCATGCTACACACGCACTACGGCCTGGACGTCGTCGTCGACTGGATTCCAGCCAAGATCAAACATAACCAAACCGTTTGAACCGTTTCAACTGTTGGAACCACAACCACTCATCTTACTGCTCTGGACAAAGAAAAACTCGGAAGACCGTGAAACGGATCCATAGGTTGTAAAAAATGTTACACAAACTAAATCGGTCTATGGCCCATGAGGCCATCCCCTTTCAAAGCGAAGTTGTAAGTGGGTGCGAAAATCGCAATGAGTCATTGTGAGATAAAGCAGTACATGTTGAGGGCTCAACTAAGGACTAGGAAAAGAACAACAATTACAAATAAAGTGCGGAGGATCTACTTATCAACCTCTACTCTAAGAACGGCAAACACTTAGAGGCTCGAGGCAAAGATGGCACAGAATGAAGAATTCACAACAGAAAACGGGGCTAGGTCGAGGAGACCTGCTTAATTTTGAATGCTAAAGCCAAAAAGAGATCAAGGACCACTGGTAAACTAATTACAGGCTTGGAGACAAGATCGAAGGAAACAATTCAAAAGGGCAACCCAGCAGAATAGTTGCAGAAATTACATTTGGAGAAACGAAATCAATCTACTTAACTTTGCACGTGACAATTCAACCCGAGGCGCGAATACCCTAGCCTGCGGATGGATTAATGTCTACTCTTTACAAGATAGCAAAAGACAAGAGACTTCAGCTTGTCAAGCGATCACCTTTAAACCTTTTTTCAAAAACAGATTTTGCGAGCAAATTTCATAAATGAATAGAATCAGCAAAAAGCGGCGCCATAAGGAAGACGTGGTCAACAGAATAACGGAAACTCGTTGACACTCCGTTAAAAAACAAAATTGGTCCTCAGTTATGAAAAAAAGGGGAGCGAACAAATGTGACCTTTTAATCACCCTACTCAAAAATACTTTAAAAGTACAATGCTTATTCAAAATCTCGCAAAATGCTAAGCATGGGCAATTGAATTGCTAATCATTCCAACGATAACAAGAGAGATTCCTACGCTAAAACAAAGAAGTAACTTTATGCCTACCGACAGCAAAGAGCAAAAAACCATGGCAGAGTGGGAAGAAGCAATAGCGCAACGGTCAATTGTAAAAACCACACATCAAGCACTCCATGATAGATAGACATTGACCAGTTTGTTGATAGCCTGATGATTGGTGATGCAACGCCTAAGAGAGACGCTTATTTACAATATTGATGCTGTGTCCACGTGGATGAGCCCGTATCGGTAGGTACGGCCA
The DNA here is from genome assembly GCA_036345935.2 of Taenia hydatigena. NCBI lineage: Eukaryota > Metazoa > Platyhelminthes > Cestoda > Cyclophyllidea > Taeniidae > Taenia > Taenia hydatigena. The sequence goes on along the minus strand of JADWOT020000204.1, from coordinate 30,549 downwards.
TGGCGATTAGGCGCGCAGCTCTTTCGTCTTCGTTTGGCGATTTTGAACACTTAACCTGTCGATACCGTCTTGTGCAATCTCCTACTTCAAGACCAAATCTTGTGCAACAGATGCTATGCCTACTCGTTGCAACTATCATCTCCAACTTTTTGTAGGAAAACGGATCCAGGGCCATAACGGCATCAACACAGCTCTGAGCTGACATGACATGACCCAGTGTGTGGCCTAGCTAGCCTTTTAGCATTGCTGCATCTCATCTTTGGCAGCGCCTGCATTCTTGCAACCACACTGCTTGACACCTGCTCCTCTCCCTTACCTTCAATCGGTACAAAGACTAGCAAATTGAGCAATCTACCAACATGAAATTGGTGTTTCCCCTTAGTGGCTTTCCACTCGTCTGACTAAAGCGCTTTCTTCCAACACCTTATTCATCCAAAGTTATTCATTTTCCACTATTTTATGCTCTCTGTGAACGCTGTAGACAGGTTCGTCTCGACCAGCCTCACATCCACCGCGTCCTGCCCGAATTGACCTCCACACATTCTGCAGGTCGAGAAAAGGACTGACAAACAGATCGATAATCGGGAAAATCGACTGATAGGTTGGTAGATAGGGGAACTGAAACATACAGAGTTACTGGAAGGTCATTAGACAGCCAACACTAGCCTTACCATCTCACCTGGCCTCTAACTCTACATCTCTACTAACCGACCAACCAAGTGAATAAACAAGAACAGGGGTGCAAGTACGTAACAGAAGAAGTTCAATACTTCGCGAAGAAATCCTCCCAAAACAACACCAATAATAGGCATGATGGTGGAAAAAGATACCAAGAATAGAGGCAGAAGCGATGACAAGATACTACTGGCGACCACTGTCGTATCCAGGGTTTCATCACTGCCATATATACGTCACAAAATAAGTGGCGTGCAGCGAAATAAAAGCACTTGTGCGACAGACACAAAGCCAATTAATGCCAAGGGGCTGAGTAGCAAGACCCAGCACCAGACACTTGCGCCCATTAACCTAAGCATTTCTATGCCGGTGGCATCCCCCCTCCTCCACCCAAGCTACCTAGTGCACCTACAACTCCACTGCCCGGAACACATGCATGGCAGCACTTAGTCAGTTAACACTATATGTAATAGACCATCCAGTATATACGTGTGCTCAAAACGGTGGAACAAGCACCATGCATAAATAAGGCAGCTAGACATAGCTACTCATTCCATCCCGTTCCATTATGAGTAACTTCCATCTTAGCCATTGTCAACAGCAATAATGCGATCAAAATGAAACAATGCACCCCAGAAACACGAGTCACGAGAGCGTCAGGGTATTACTTTAGCATCTCCGAAAGTCCAATGTTCTGACGAAGATGAAGCGATTCCAACACGACCATAGACAGCGAAAAACAGATCTCTTTACCCTCGCCTGTCTATCTACCCTACCCCTACCAGTCAATTAACCCAATCAACAGATAAGTTAAAAGCGCGTAAGGAAACAGGTGAAGCTTAACGTTTACCAGTGCACATTTGTCTGTGTCTTGAGAGACATCCACCAACCATTAGCCATCAAGGATACTAACCTGGCTAGTCTAAGGGAGACGCTAAACCTACATTTTTGCCTATTTCCGCAACCCATCAGTCAGCTATTAGCCCCAAGGAAAAAACAGCTAAAGCCAAGGTTAACTACTACTACGACCAAGGCGAGATCGGCGAAGACTACGCCGAAACTGCTACATTGATACAGGAGGTGTGAACAAACCGAGACAATCAGTGCGTTTCCCTCCAAGTCATCTCCGTGACAATGCGCTTCCGATGCACACCCCATTCATAAGTATTTCGGGGGCAAGCATCCCAGGATGCTTCTTTTGACGGTATCAAACGTGCACAGTTCGAAGGTTCACACCAGGAACACTAATTAGGCAGATTCAAATAACATTAGCAAAAGGGACCCGCGAGACCGACTGACATTCAGTAAAACTTAAGTGCGCCCAAAAATGCGCATTCAATTACGAGATGGTCCTCCTCAAATCCGCTAAACAATGGAAATAAGTTGAGCAGCAGCAAGCTTTCTAATCGCAAGCAGATTCATTAGAGTCTACCCACTTGACACAACTGTGCGTAGTGTCCATGGTACTGTTCCGAATGTGAAAGAACACTCATTTGGAACCGAAAATCACATTCCATCACAAATGCCCACACGTGCGATGAAGCAAACTGCATTAGCATCCTGTACGCTCAATCTGACAAGTACAAATTTGACATACTTTGTAATAAAGACAGGCAACTTGTCCCAATTAAAATTCTCAAAAAGCACATGCATATTCATTGAAGAACTAAACACAACCTTTCCCAGTCAGATTAGAAGGAAAAAAAGAGTAATAGACGAAAGTACGCCGTCTACCCTCCTAAACGCAAAGCGATAACAAGATGCGCAAAGTGAACAAATTCAGCCAATGGCATGACCGGATGTCAATGAGCACAAAAGCCAGAACTGTCAACAATTAAAGTATACCAGTGTTGAGTGAAAGTACCCAAACAACTGGTGGCAGCAAACAAGTGGAACAGGTGGAAATGAGAAATTAAGAAGACACAGTTAGCCCCAAAACAGTCTTGGATTCTCATCGAACAGACTTCGTCTGTGGCCAGTGCAAAAAACTACACCTCACACTCAGGCGTAACACCTCATCAAAGTTAACAAAACGACAAGCAGCGTGTATGAATAGAGGCCTTTCAAATGTGCGTAACTATGCATTTATACTCACCTATTAATCGGCGAGTCCCTTCCTCCATGCATCCACAACCATCATACTCATTGATGCGACCCTTTTTGCCTACCGCATCACAAAGCAGAAGCCACAGCACCGCTTGCACCATCCTTCGTGGCAGACTTCCAACAGTTTCGACAAAATTCCACCAGCGAACGCTGATAGCCAAAATGCCCTGCAACGGCAGCACAGCCCCCAACAAAGCACCTGTCCTTTGCAGAATCGGAAAAAAACTGCCAATATGCGGCCTCATTTGTCCAGCCGTCCCCCAATTTGCGTGGTAAAATCCGATGTCTGTATTCACCCATCACCTGGGTCACCAAATACTCCACCCAAGGAACATCCTCAAATCTGCAGGAACAAACTGAGACTTAAAGAAGCAATGTCAATCAAGGCGACGGGTCGATACGCTGTGACGAAAGTATAGGCTGCACGTTGACGCCTCAGTCGCAGCAGTCTTTACGACCTTGACTTAGGCTTGTTCCGATTGCGTCTACTGAAGTTACAGGAGACGACATTCATTTTGCCAGTGAAGAAAATACCCAAGTATCCTTTCGGAGGGCAATGCAGATATATTAGCGTCCAATGAACACGATAAGTTCGACCGATGGGATTATTGTAACAATTTGGAAAATGTAGCTGTCACATTGCGTTTGTAAATAGACTTCGAGGAAAGGATAGATGACGAATTCATTAAGGCACAGCGCAGATCGAACCAACTTGCAGGCTGGAGTAGACAGCAGGAGAGAAGTCAAGCATCAAATTCGGCATTTTTTCAGCAATCACCTTGAGCATATTGAGTGCACCACCACAGATCCGGACCATCGTTGACTTCACGTGAAGCCTAAAATGGAACATTTTTTCCTACTTGAACTAACAGAACTTATCCAGCCAAAACACTGCCGCAATTGAAACACGCAACGTGCCCACTATATCGACAGGCAATGCACTAAGCACGACCGATGACCTCGAAACTGCCAAGCCTGAAGAACCACTGTCAAGCAAACATCTTTTAACCTTAAGAGTTATTGAAAATACACAAACGCACCATCAAGCTTGGCCTTAGAACAACTGCTAAAATTGATCCTAAGCTACAAAAAGCATTATACGTCATGCAAACTGCGCCGTATTTTTTTCTAAAAGAGGCGTCAGAACATTATGCACCACATGTGAGAATTGAAACGCTATTAACTTGGATGACAGGGGATCGACACAACCCTCATGGATAGTGAAAGGGTGGCCTCTATCGACACAATTATTACACAATGGATAGGGATTTAGCACGCCTCCCGTTTGTCACCTCGTCTTCTGCCTCAAAACCCTTTGAACAAATAGATTAGAGCTAACGGACCTTATTGCAAACTTGGGTTGCTCGGGCTACTATCTCCCGTTTCTCCTCCCAGGAATTCTGACGAAATCATCATCACTAGGAGTGCGATGGCTGCCTCTTCGTCTCTCAAAGTTCCATTTCAACAATAAAAGTATTGCACAAACCCTTCGTCTTACCGGCCCCATCTTTGCTACTGTCCTTATTGAGTGCCTTTCTTCCAGCCGTTAAAGTTCAAATTTAATTGTCGCATCTGATCAGTGGTGCACCACCTTTGCAGAGTCCCAGATGCAATATTAAGCGATTGATGGCTATAAACCTAGCAGTGCGGTGTGGACAAAACAATCGGTAGGTGTTGGAACATTTTCATATGGCATGAAATGTAAATGTTACAATGGGCAAAAGCAAGTACGACATTAAATCGTGGGGCATTTTCGCTTGCTACTCCTCCTCCTTCCCCTACAAATTAACAACCACACCCCAGCAATAAGTCACCTCAATCAACACTCACACATACGGGCATCACGAAAAGCCAATGCATCGTACAAAGGACCTTAATAATATAACCTCAAATCGGCTTCACCTCACACCATACCGCCGTTGTTGTTACTGTTAAAAGCCTCAAAATCTAACTACTACCTCAAATTGAAAAAAAAAAGGAACAAGCAAAAATAGTGAAATTTTAAGCCTATGATAAGATCCCACTCAACTTGTACAGCACATACTGTCCCATGGGGGTGTACTCACCAAGGTACCGCCCTCCCCTACCTTTCCACTCGCTGCCTGCCCGGCACCCACACACGCCGCACCCGATCTTCCACCTGATTTTGGGGCCTTCCTCCGAGCACACAGCTGCACTGTCTACCCACTTATGCCCTGCGTGAAGGAATGGTCCGCACTGAGGAGGAGGAGAGGGAGCGAGGGAACTCTCAACCACATTCATTGCTCCTCTAATAATTGTTTTGACACCACAGCCGTCGCCGCTGACATTGACCAATTCAAAAACCCCGAGTGTAGTCTTAGTGCCTTCCCATGGATCGGCTTCTACGTCCACACTTCCCCTTGCCATTATTACCACCGCCGACAACAACGATGCGTGTTAGTGTTGACGGGCAGCCTGATGAGTCCGTAATTGATGACGACAGCGACGACGACGTTGAGAAACGTCACGTAGCCAGCCTTGCAAACAATGCCGACGACGACGGTGGTGAGGTAGCCAGTGTTGGTCAGAGGCCGACTGTTACAACACACAAACACTGTACTTACAACTTTTGCGTACAAAATTGACACCTAGTGCCACTCACTCACGTCTCCATGCCAATCACATGATAATGCTCAAGAGGAAGTAAAAATCCCTTTTTGCTGTATTTTGGCCCCGCAACCCCTTTGGCACCATGTAAAGTCAAGTGATTGGTGAGTACTCCTCCTCGCCTTCCCTTCCAGCAAATGAGGCCCTATTCACCACAATATCGCTCCTTCCCTATTCAAATAACCCTCCACCTACCTACCTACCTCAATCAATTTCCGCCACTCCATTGTTCAGCACAGCAAACAAACGCGAAAGTGTTGCCATCCGATAACCAACCAAAACTCGTCAAATTTTCTCTCGCAAACCTCATTAACAAAAAAAAGAAAATACCAGTGCGCATAGACCTACATGCAACGAAAACATTAACAGACAATAAGACAACAAATGCACACCTCAAACTGTAAAATTAAAAACATACGCACCCAAATTCACAAAAAGAAGGGGCACCTAGAGTAAGTTTAAAAAAAGCTCTGGAACACTTCTCTTACTTCCCATCTTTTCAGTGTTAGCACAATCATCAACGCAACTAATCAACGTGGCAATAAGTCCGCCCCCTCCCCCAACTTCAGTTAGTCTACTGAGCTTGCGGACATGTAATTCTTACCCAATGTTTGCGCCCAGCAACATATAAGGTCACACCTACCGCTATGCCATCCAACACACACTGCTATCGTCCATGCCAACATTCACATCACAAAACCGAGAAAGAGACGCCTCCGCCAATAACTCTACAAGCCCGCATTGCCTACCACCGCCACAGTAATTTCGTGGCATCAGAAAATGAAAAAAAGCAAGCAACGGAAGAGCCCATGGGTGAATGGCCAATGCGCTGCAAAGCTAACGCCTCCGAACATAACTACTAATAGGAGGAAACACCCTAACAAGCAAGCGTTTGGGAGTGCTGCGAAGTACACTCTGCGCAGTGATGCCAAAGCTTCCCACTAGTCACCCCTTCTTCCTCTGCTGCGTCCACCCCGCCCAGACACTAACGCATACCGTCAAAGCTGAGCCTGCCATTAAGCCATCACCGAGATCTTCTACACAACACATTTTGAAAAGCCCACATCAGCACAAAAATCATGGTCCCCAAGTCAAAGAGCACGTCGAATCCATAGCTACACAAAAAGAGCAAAGATTCACTTACAGCAACCCAACCTTACCTGTGGAACGCGTGGAGTGATAGCGAAGGCGAGCACCGCACTCATTGGCAACAGGTAATGCCTCCATTTTTGTACAAGAAGTCTTGATAGGAACTGCGGCTATCTCTTCAACGCCTGTTCTAGCATGTGAACGGACAAAGGTAATGGATTAAAAGGCATATAGATATAAGGAGTAATTATTGGCAAGCAAGTAATAAATAGGCACCAAACGATCTTAATTTACCACAAAATTATTGTAAAGAAAGAAATGAACGCAATTAGCCCTTATAGTTGGGAAACAAAACGTTTTAGCATTCGCAATATGAAGCCTTCGCGTTTACTCTGGCGAGTAGACGTATAAAGAAAGCTGTTCGGCACGAATAAGACCTAATGACAGTTAGAGATCGAAAATCAACAAAAAATGTCCAAATACTTACCAGATTTCCAACTTGTTCCAGTAAATTAAGCCCGTTAACCGAAAATAATGGCCACCGAGATGCACACCACTTACGTGCTTCACGTGCAAATCTAGCCAATCACTTTATTGTTCGTCCGATAAAAGAAATGCGTTCTAATTTTGTGTATTTTAATAAGCTAAAGGTTCTTAAAAATACCTGACTTTGTAGACAACATATTTATACATAAAAATGCCACTGTAATATTTGATCTATTAGCCATAAGTACGCAATAGTCAACAAACCTTAGATATAACAACGCGTTAAAATAAAATTGCAAGGGCCATATACGAATGAAAAGCACAATTTTATTTGTGCTTTTATTTTTTGGCAATTTATTCGTTTGTATATTTTATCCAATATCAAGTTTGGCTAGTGCAACTAGGTTTGTGAGTCCTGTCACAACGTATTTTTGCTTATGATTTAGTGTAACTTTAGCTTACTACGGTAATTTTAATCACTTTTCAACATATACCTAAACAGCTATAATAACCTGAGTTCTGGTGCACAGGCAAGTGACCAATGTAGTGTCCCGAGATTCCCTTAAAAGGCAAAATAGCAAGGCAGAATTCTAATGCAGTACTTTGTTTGTTGGAAGCATCGGTTTCGATCAGGGTCACAGAGGTGGCCGTATTGCCTTAGTTGCGAAGCCTGGCCTCCGAGCCATGCCAGCAGCTTATTTCCCTCTGCCCGTTGAATATATATATATATATATATCTTACCCTGGCATTTTGCCTTCTTTCGTCTTCGAGGAAGTCTCGGGACGCTTGGAGGCCAGCCTAGGCGGGTAGGGCAATATGGCCACCTCCGTAACCGAGACCGATTTCGACAGTCCAAACAAACAGTTTATTACATTCCACCCCTACTACGGGAAGGTTGGCTGCGTTTAGACACTTTGTTATAAGCAGAAGGAAGATATAGGGCAACTGGGTCTAGTTGCGCAATTCGAGGCGTAACTTCAAGCTTACATAAAAAGCAAAAAGCCTAGGAGTATAGAAGTATCAGTGCAGGTGCAAATATAGACAAGGATTGCATCAAAAACATTTGTCCCGGACTGGGTTGGTGGTCAATCGAGAGGCCAAACAATGCAATGGTAAGCGCTGGGCAGGGTGCTAAAATAGTGCAGGAGGCAAATGACGTTATGATGGACTCCTGTTAAACTGGATTCCAGCCCCCTTCTCAAATGCGCTGACAATATCCAGCACAGGCAGTGGATGTATCAAATGAACAAAAGTCTAACCAATATTCTGCCTTGGTAAGTTAAATATCGTGCGTATTGGTTAGGTACCGCTTAAATCATTTTCGTAAATTAGTTTGGCTAAGTACCCAACACGTGATTTGGAGTGCTAATTTTACCACAAAGTCCTTACTTGCATAGTGAAGCTTAAAAGCTAGTTAAGATTAAAGGTAGCCAGGATTAATGCCTCGCCTGTCGTAAATTGCACATATGGGTATGATTAAGGTTGCTGTAGTGCTTGCACACATTTAGAAGACTCTTCCATTTTGAGGGTGTCAGGAGGCCAATGAAAAAAGAAATCGCGGAACTTAAAGGTTAGGTGCTCTCCCTTCGCCCTCTCCTTCATCGCATGCGTTGTTTCAGCATCGTCGCAACTGGTATTCCAGTTTAATTCACCTATCGCGGTAGAACAATGGGTTGCGTCTTCGAGTGTGCCGTTTGATAGAAATTCAGACTCCTTCCACAAAGTCGATCCCTGCATACTTTACTCGAATACATAGTTAGATAAATGCGCAAATGAAATGGACTCATATGCATATGGAGGAAGGGGGAAGAGAACAAGGGAGGTGATACCACAGCCCTGTGCCGAGACATTTAACGATGACCATTCCCATCCCTTTCGCCCAATTTCCCTCTATGAACGTCTCGTCTTCGCCTCTCACCCAACTATCCTTTCGTCTCTTTTTGTTGCACACTCGTGTTGCTTTCTCTTCACCGGAGAGGTACAATTAGTTTTATTGTACTTCCTGATGCAAAGTAACAAATGGCTTTAAATGCACTTCTCTTAGCTGCATAGTAATCTTCAGAAGTAAGGCGTCGATTTGCATTGCTCTTACTGCCCCTGAATGCCCAAAAGGCGTCCTTCTCTTAGGAAACATCAAAAGCTTAAAGCCGAATACAAGCAGTAGCGTCAAGATGGTGCACTTAACTCAAAGCATAGTAGTAATGGTGATTTCTCTCATTCATTTTCGCCTCCTTTGCATGCACTATAATACATAGAGTTCGGTGAAGGTGAAGATGCATAAGCGCAATTTACGCCTGCTCCTACAAAACTACCTACAGGGAGTGGTGTTTGAAGCCTACACCAGACGACACTAAGAGACACCACGCGGCATGTGCTACTGGTCAATTTGCATGCGTCAGATTCGATGTGGTCAATCACAAAACAAGCTGTCAGACATACCCTTCTACGCCTTGTACCGACTTCTACCTTTCATCCTGCTTCACGCTGTCGTTCCTATCATTCGTCAGTAGGGAGGATATTTTTCTCTGTGATCACTGCGGCAGGAACATGCATCGGATTATGACGTCCTCACTACTACTACCAAGTAATCAGTAGCAGTGGTGGAAGGAACCGACTGCGAATTCGGTAGTATTCATGAGCAGTGATGTGCAGCGCAAAGTTGCAGTTACAAACTGTATGCTGCTATATCTTCTATTTTTGACTCGCTTTAAAGCACAATTTGCCAATTTAGTAAACAATGGCAAATTGGCACGAATGGTAAATCTTCAAATGTTTGTAATTTAAATCGCTTCCCCTTTTGAAAAGTTAGTGCATCAGTCTAGATAAAGGTTTCCTCCATGCTGAAATACATTGAATAGAACATCATGGTAAATGAAGGCTAGTTACGTGGCATTTGATCGCAAAGGATTAACACGTGACTTCGTAATTGACAAATCGCAAAAATAATATTTTAATGCTGTCAGTATAATAGTTAAATCGCTGCAATGACCGGAGAGAAGTGGAGTAATGCTAAGCTGCACGTCAGACAATACAATTTCAAAAACTCTCAAAGGCAATTCACCTAAATTTTTGTGACCGCCATTTGTTAAGTGCAGAGCTGTTGGTTCGAATCACTTCGATGTGAAGCCAATACACTTCAGTGTCAGCGCTCGGATGATCTCTGCTCTTTGTTCAAAGATGTATTTAACGGTGTCTAAATGCGATTTTTTTTAACGCTATAAAAATGACTGTGATTTGTTGTACAGAAGTGGGAGCAAGCATTGACTGCTCCACGCAAAACGAAGCTGATGGTTAATCTCTTTGCATAGGCGGTTCTGCATAACCTCTGAGCAATTTAATTGTTTAGCAGACTGTGTTTTGGTTTTCTGTTCGTGCACGTAGCCATATTGAGTGTTGTGGTCTTCAGCCAATGGTCACTCGTTAATAGAAGTTCTTCAAGACGTGTTTGAGAGTTGAGCACAATGAAGTATCTTTTCGAATTCGCACCCAACAACGTGGAAAGCAAAAATCCTGAAGCATACGGTGGACATCGGGAAAGCTTGGCCGACCCATGGGCATGTAGATCCGTACCGCCCCTTTGCAGGAGGGAAGGAAAGCTTAAAGACAGAATCATGAATCTATCAATTATAATTAGTGTTTCCACATTAGTAAATACACGTTAAGATGTCTACTTGATGAGGCTATAGAAAGCTAGTTCTGTCTTACGACCCCGCGTCAATGTTTCTGTTTGCTTAATCTCTTCTATGAACTTCGGATTTGCATGCAAGAGAGACATGGAATAAAACTACAAGGACCTCAGGACATTAATGTAAGTGGGTCAATGGTTGAACACACCCCACACGTGTGGTGATATTACAAAATAAACTTCTGTCTACTTGTGTTTTTGAGACTCAAATTGATTTTAAAATAACAATAGTTGAACTGGAACAACTGTGATGCATGATGCTCCTATAAAGCTTGCGCCAGGGGGTAAGACTTAGACGCAGAAAATCAGACGTTATTCCGTTGATAGATGCCATCAGTGAAGGAGGCGTCACTTGGAGAAGTTGCACACCTCGACTCCGATTACTGCCTTCAATCGCACCGATGTTTGACTCACGTTATCCTCTCGCTTCGTAGGTGGCCACAGCACCCTGCTGACAGTTGGATGTCAGTAAGCACACTCATATATCATTTGGATGACTTTTAGCACTGTGACCACCTTGGAAGAGCTATGTGTCTATGAGCATGTTAAAAATGGCCTGAGTGATCGTAGACTTGGAATGGTTTTGTGAGCATTGACAGGTTGAAAGCAACGGCGAATCAAAAGCAGTGTCGACATGAACTTATTCACTACTTTATGAGAGAAGTTAATTCCTGACGTCTCTGTCTTCAAGTAAATGAAGCATTAACTGCTAATGAAGAGGATGAATGAGTTAAGCAAGTCTGTTGGGTGCATATGGAGACCAGTTGTGAATCAACATGTCCATTTCTCTGGGTTAGCAAAGTATCAGCTAAGTGATTGCAAGAAACTTGATAATTCAAAGCAAACATTTGCATATATTTAACGGAAAATCATATGAGAATACATGGGGTGGGTGAATAAGGGAGGAAAATAGAAACTCATCATTTGCTAAGTGTAATTAAACTATGATCAAAGTAGGTGATGCCACATAGGGGCAAATTCAATCGTTAATTTGCATAATTTAAGCCTGTACTTCGGGTTCACGTAATGAACTCCCTCATGCGAGCAGCTCTGCAGCAATCACTCTCAGATAAAATCACAACCACGGGTAGCGTCATTGTTAAAGCAATTCCCAAAGATCATTTCCATTCCTTCTGTTAAGGTCGTCATGGATCATCTCAGCTGCAGCATACACCCTTCTCTCATCACCTCAAGGCTTGTCATTAAGAAGCAAGGATCATTTAGGCTTGCATTCGTTTTCCGCGGCCACCATTACACTTCGCAAGTCTTCGCTAGAGCCAGTGGTGGGTGCGATGCTAGGGAAGAATATGCAAAAGCTCCGGAGACCGTCAGCATTACCTGTTGGTAAAGAACAAAAATGCAGACTTTAGTGCCCGTGTAAGCAAGTCGAAGAGTTGGAAGTCAAATCCAAGTGGCACGTTTACGAGCAGTTAAAGCACGCTATTGAACATTCGTTAGCGAAGGCTTACCATTTGTGCACTGCAGCCAATCTCTTGGTTTCTTCAAGGTCACCTCAGGTCCTTCAACGCAAGCCACGCCTGCAATCATTCACATATTCGCACACACATCTCGTGTCAAACGCAGGAATTTGCGTTGCCGCCCTTTTACAACGCAATCCCTTAGCGAAAAGTGGAGACGGTGGTGAAATCGGATGGTAAAGCAGAATTATTTTCTATTTGCACATTCGACGTCTTCCGTAAACGTGGGAAGCTCATTGATCAACGAATTACTGTGAGGTGGCGAACATAGATTTTATGCTCTGACTTCTAAGCAAAGGATTGGAAAAGTTTTCGAGACACAGTGACTGGTTCTAGCGGCCGAATTCCCACTTCTTCTAAAGGCAACGACCACTAAACAGGATGGAATGGCAACACAATGGGAATGGTTTTCTACAGAGTACGTGCATATTACTTCCTTTATTAACCCTCATTCAGTATAGTCAAGGCCGTGATTAGCTATGCATGCACAAGCAGACTTACAATCACTGCAGTGATTGCTACGTGATTGTATCTATTAGCACATAATCTCGGCTCCAAAGAAACGGTTTCCTGGTGTGTGAGGTTTCTACAAACGTTGTCAAAGAAGCCTGATTCAGTGTCGAAACTTGTCTGACTTAAGAATCTCTCTGGACAATGTAGCAGAGGTGTGGTCCATAGCCAATGTTACGTTGAATCGTGGATTGATGGAACTGTGTATTCCACTGATGGCAGAACATTTTGAAGACCTGTGCTTGCGAAGGGAGGTACTGATGCAGACGACAGCACAGTACTTCGAGCCGATACTGGAAGGCAAACGAATGAAAGACGTGAGTATAGAGGCAAAGTTCCGAGCGATTTGCAATTGGCTAGAAGCAAGTATTTGTGGCGTTGAGGAAAAGGCAAAAACATTTGGGAAGATGATTTCACGGATTAAGTTGGCAAGGCTTCCCCCACAGTGTCAAACCCTACAACTGGGTATTTGTGAGGCGGTACTTAGAACTGCTTATTAAAGGCAAGTACTGTGAATGGGCAAATCACTTAACAGACGTGAGATTTAGGGGCGAGCAATTTCAACAGACAAGTGCATGACTAATAGGCACATTGGCATGGACAAAGGGTGGGGAGCTATGTGATAATTAAAAGAGATGTAATTGATGAATGAAAAGATAAAATGGATTGAACTGGATGTGAGATTGAGAAATGGATACGAAATGAGTAGGTAGATGCCTTTATGCGTGTTCAAAGATTTAATGCGGGATGAGTGGGTGGATTTATTTAGGCATCGTCGGTGCGAATTAATTGAGTTACGGGCACTATTCTAACTTCTGTGACGAATGTCCATCCGATGTTCCACCAAACGTGGACCCGGCGAAACAGAGGTTTTGGTGTGTCCAACGGTTCGCAACTGAGCAAGTAGATAAATCACTTCTAATATCGAGGTGTCCACCCTGCTAAAGAGCAGACTAGTCGATTCGATACGTGCTCTGATTTTTAGCATAGGATTCTGTAGAACCGCATTTTGACGATATGGTAAATTTTTGGAAGCGTTTAGAAAAGTGTTGATGACCCTCAGTTGTAGTACTGTTTCAGATTCCCGGTGTTTAACGTCTATGCCGCAGTTGCGACCGGACAAAACTTTTAATGTTGAAGTTCCTTTCAGTGGAGGAGCGACCCTATTAGACTGTGAATTGGTTTTATGGTCTTATTCCATTGCTTTTCAGGTACGGTATGTGTCATTAGTTGTTGTGGCTCCGATAGTAGTGTGATGTTTGTATAATACCAAAATGGCTCTATTTATTACAAGTCTTTTACAACAAAGCTACGCGTCTTAACAAACTTTAGACCGAGGATAAGTCATCGGTCCCGAAGGGAAGGCAAAGCAGATAATTTACTACTCGCTTAAGAGAATTGCACCGGTTGTAAAATCCTACAATGCTACACCGCATGGTGACTTCCATCGACCATTATTCTAGTGCTAGATGTCTTAGCTTGAAATTGGATAAAATAAACTTAAAGTAAGCGGTGTTAATGTATAAGTACGTACTCAGTAGGAAACCGGTTCCACTTGATCGCCATGTTAGCCTGTTAAGAGGCTGAAATCCTCAGTATAAGTTGAAATTTGGCTGCTTGAACCAGTCCATGTGCTTCGACACTTTTTCCATCCTTTTTATAGACTTTGGAGCGTAAGCGCCATCTTCGTCACCTCAAAGAAATTCGTAGATCGATGAGCTCGCCTTATTTACGGATGACGTCGAATCTGTGAATAAGAAATTATTCTGCTTTATCATCTGAATACACCACCGTCTCCATTTGCCACTAAGTGATTACCTTGTAATAGCGTGGTAAAGTGTTTCCCGCGTCTAACACGCGATGTATGTGGCTGAGTGAATGAATGCAAACGTGGCGAGCGTTGAAGGACCTTAGGTTACCTTGAAGAAAGCAAGAGATTGGCTGCAGTGCACAAGCGGTGAGTGACCATTCGCTAACTGATATTTATTTGTGTCCTCTAACTGTGCTAAACTGCGACCATAACTTTCAACCCATTATTTGTTTGTGGCTGCCACCTACCTCCTTCTTTACCTTACTTCTTCCTCCTTTCCGCCCTTATTCCATATTAATCACGCATCAAGGGACTTCCCACCTGATTGCATGATTCGGAATTGTGCTGTCTCTGCACTTGCGTGGGCATAATATGGGGAATTCCTGAATCAGCTTTATTAAAGAGGGTTCTTAGGAAGAATTGCATATGCTATGGCCATCGCTTATCTTAGCATAGTGTTGAAGTGCTAACTTCCAGTCTTGTGAACTAAACCAGTGGAAGTTTTTTGGTGACGCAGCACTTTAACATTTAGCGTTATTGTACTGCATGGAAATGGGGCAAAGCAGACCAGTTTAGACCTGTCTTCAGCCTTGCCGATTATCACAGCGACAGTAAAAATGAGATATAAGGTGAATGTGAAAAGAAATAACAGGCGGTTTCGAGTCGGTAAAGATCTCATGCTTTGCATAGCCCCTACATCATCTTTGCCGATGTCTTAATGGTTTTTGCTATCGCGCAATCTGATTACTTTTAGACATGGTTTGACAAACAGAGGCAGTTTATCCTGCTATCACTTAGCTAATCACGCAATTGAACCGTAAAGCAATATCACGCAAACTATGAGGAATCGTTTGTAAAATACCTTGATAACTGTTGGTTCCTATTCCAAATAGACATTGCATGTTAACTCGCATCGCAAAAGTTGAATGAAGTATTAAGAGCGGTTTACGATGTCCCGCCTTCTAAGTACTGCGTGTACAAGTCACAACCACGCTCTAGCTCGACCCTCTTGACTTCGTTAGCAGCATGTGTTAACAAAATCCCGGATGTCACCTGATGAGTCAATCATGCTTGAACCTTCAAAAGGAGTGTGATAGCTTAAATTCTATGAAGCTCGGCTTTGCATTTTCCTATTCACACTTCTTAAAGTGAAACAAGTGAGGATATCTAAATGAATGCATGCTTGGGATTACATTATTTTGTCCAAAGTTGGCATAACTTAAGAAAATGGTGCCAATTTGCTTCAAAGCACGTGATTTTTTGAGGGTTTTGGCGGAATTTTGTTGGCGTGGTTTCCACCAGCACTTGACATGTTTTGCATGCTCGAATCGCAAGCATTAGCCTATTTTCAATGCTATCAGGCAACCATGTTTTGGCGTTGGAGAAGCGGGCCTGTTTTAATCTTTTACTCTTCGGTCGATGTTAACGTCACACAACACATTTGCATCTCCTCCATAATCGGCTAAGAAGGAAGGTGTAATGTATGAGGGGAAACAACAAGGAGATGCTGTTATCTTACCCTGATGAAGTGTAATCTAGGACGCTCAAGGTGAGGCCGTTAACTTTGCTATGGGGTGTTGCTGCACTCCTCACAACTAACAATTAATGTGAATGATTTCTTGCATACAAAGTCGGTAAGTCTGGAATGCAAACTCCACCTTCTAGCCAACATCATTCACTTGCAAATTTTTGGGGAGGATCTGACGTTGCCTCCTGCTCATCACCTTTTGACTTGTTCGGTCGAAATGTTCAATCAGTTATTCTACAATGTTTGTGGTGCGAAGTCACTATGGGGCACTGGAAAATTTCTTTAAACTATAAATAGGGTGAGAAAGCTACCGTACAGTAGGACTAAAAATCGTCCCATTCTATAAAAAGTTTGGAGTGAAACTAATAAAATCCAATTAGCAGCATAACGGTATCATCACCCGAGGTGTCATATAAGCGTGTGTGCCGAGATTCCATTGCTGGCGCACATTATGACTGTTGTTGCTGCTGCTTTGATGTCACGTTAATGCGAGGTCCAGTATCTGCCTTCTCAATTTGTGGATTCGTCTTTTTCGAAAGATTTTTTGTAAGTGGCTCATTTGCAACAGCATGTTCTGCTCTGTGGTTAATTTAAAAAGGATAGCCAGCCCTACACACCAAGAGTGCACCTTGAAAACTTGTTTGGTGGTGACAATATTAGTTCACAGCAAAAGCCGTGGAAATGAAACCGAGTCCATGTATTCTAGCAGTGAAATGGAACTGCGTTTCTACTTCAGCATAGAGCGATTCGAAACGACTTAGTAGCGGGACGACTTATCAACTATTCTAGTACTTTACCTCCTTTGTGGTAAAGCGGATCAATCAGTCACTAAAACCATACACCTCAACCAGCATTTTGACAAAGTGAAGTAGAAGTGTAAAAATTGGTCGATTGACAAAGAGGTGTCCAATGTTCACTCCTGCAGGGCTAAGTTGCTTTCAACTGATCGCGTTTTTTTCCTACCACTTCCACTGAACTCAGAATCCTCGCTTTCCACCTACTGACTGACAACACGTCTTCTGAAGAACCACCTTCACTGATGGATGAGTAACCCGATTGCCGTCCCAAAAACGGTGTATAATGCAAAATGTCCTCTTCTCTAACCCAGATAAAGAGAATGATGGCCATATTGCGCAGAGTATACTGGCTGCCAAAGCAATGCTTGTTAGCATTATCGCTGAAAACGAAAAAAGGGATTAGAGCCTTAATACCACAAGGCAGTACCGGCAGCAGTGTCTTAGGGCGTCACGGCAGCAGATTGAATGCTGGAACACCAAAGAATTTGCGCTTAGAAACTAATTCAGTGGATGACCAAAGGCACAAATTCAATCTCTGAGAACGTCTTATTTATTTTAAAACGAAGGATGAATCTTGTCTCTCTGGACCGCCAGCATCATGCTTTCTCTGCGCCTGGTTCTTACCGACATTATAGCCCATGATCATCGACCGAATTCTTCTGAGGTCAAGGACAATGTTGGAATTGACCTCTCGTCTTTCCTTTTAGCATCGAGCCATGTTGACAAGGAAGTGGATAACAATCTCTACCATGATCTTGCAATTTCGCGTAATTCGGTGAAATTTTTCATTGGGGCAGTCGTAATATTTCCCATCTCCGTCATACTTTGCGTGGCCGGGTACCCGCGCATTCTACTGTAAGCGCTGCACCCGGGCTGCTTGCAATAACTGGACTCACACTATTTTGTCTGTGACAGCTGGCCTTAAGTGCTGATTAGTTTGGATGGAGTCTTTCCACGATGCCCACTAGAATAGTTCAACAGCATGATTCATTCCTTGGTTCGTTTAAGCAGGTTGTTCGCAGATGATGTGAAATCGGGAAGTGGAAGATTGGTTCTGCGTGAATACTATGATATATTTAAAGTTCTGTTTGTTTGATGTGACTCTCCTGCTACTGTTGTCACATAGTTTAAATATACGCAAAAATGGTAGTTGTTCAATGGGCTGATTTTCTTTCGATGAAGAAGGTTTTTCACACGCACTGTACCCCATACTAATGGCATTACAGTTTACCAATGACTGGAGCTATATTGCTCTGATTTTAACTCTGCGCTCACCAAATGTCGTTTTGATCCAGCAAATAGGGACAAAGATTGCCTGTTTTCCATGGTAAGGTAGTGATAAGGGCTGTATGTCAGGTGGTTTCGTAAGATTAAGCAAGACGCTTCTGCTATGCTGTGTGGATAGATGTGTAGCAGAATTAACACTAACTCATCAATGATTGAGCCCAAACCTGATGGAATGGGTAAGAGGTGGACTTTCATTCACGACGGTGACGAATACGTGTAGGTAATAGAGAGTTCTTCTGTCTACTAGGTGTTAAAGGCAAGAAAATCTGAGTTGATTGATGCAAGACAAAATAGACGGACGACACGTTTCGCCGTCCCAGTTGAGTGTTCTTTGGGTGAACGTAGCAGTCGCACTCGGCGCACTCCTGCATGCAAACTGAAATTACCGAAAATAAATGGCTGGCCGTCTTTTTGCTCGATACCATGCATTAGACATTTATAGTCAGTAGCTGCAGTACATTAGTGGTTTCTGTGTTTTAACCTCTCCAATGAATGACTTGAGTAGCATGCAATTTTCTCACTCTTCTCAGTTGATAGCTAATGTGTTTATTGTTTAAAAGTTGCCGGACGTGCTGATATAAATACGCGCTCTAGCGGTCATACGTCAACAAAGGATGACTGTACTGCTCCCTCTGAAGTAAAGTTTGAAAGGTTTAAAAAACAATTAGTTAATATCGTTTTTGGTCTTGCACAGTGTTCTCACAAACTAAATTCTGCCACAGATAAAGACCAAAGTTAAAGGTCCTATTTACTGGTGAGAATTCAAAGGTCTCACACCACCGTTCGGTGACTTGTACCTCACTCTTATCGCCCAGGGCGCGAATTTGAGTCCCATGCATTATCAGGTCCTGTCCACCCATCATGATTGCTCCAACCTTTTTGGTCGGATCCTATCCATGCTGGGATCAAGGTAGCTACCGCATACCCCTGAATGATGAAAAACACCTCTAAGGAGTCAAATTAAAATTTACAAGGAGTGCTGCTTATGATCTGCAAGTAACAGCTCCCCACCATCACAACCTTCATCCACATCATACCTAATGTGAATTCTCCATAAAGTTATGACATTTGTTACATTAAGATGCAAAGGTTGTCCAAAAGTATTTTGAAAAACTGTCATAATTAACTGACATAAAAGAGTTTGCAACCATACACTTTAAATTCAATGCTGTGAAGATGTCATCAAATTAAAGCTTGGCTCTCCTACGTCATTACCAAGACAAAATCCAGAGGACTCATTTGAAAACAGAGAGAAGTGTGCGAATACTTTGGGAGCAAGCGTTAGTTTGGTCAACAAGAAGGCCCGCCTGTTTTACCCTGGGGATAATAAAGGGTGTGAGCACTACTGTTCACAGTCTTTATTTCCGTGTACATATGATATCCCAACTTGAAGTGTAGACAAATTACAATAATTCACTGTTCTGTAGGGGACATATGGTTAGAATAGGACATAAAACCTAAACCTTTCCTTAGTTGCTGTCTGACCAACAAATAGCTTTCAAATTGTGCCACGAGTAGGGGAGTTGGATAAATGCTCTAACTCTGTCGTGTATGCATTCGTTCCCATGAGTTTGCGCAAAGCCTAAAGATGTTCGTGAGCACCATCATGGCGACCAACTTATAATAATTGGCAGATCAGTGCGAAAAATCAAAAGCCACCACCAAATAAACTCATTCATGTTGCTGTCAACTGGCTATCTCCCATCACAATAAACTCACTTAACACAGAGCAGATGAATTTCATCCTTATCACTGCCACTTGAATTGTTTTTTTTTGAATCGTGTGCATTATATAGGCGTCGAAGGGCTCAAAGTCTTCTAAAACACTTAAAACCTACCATTGATTCAAGCGTCAGCATAAGCAAGATGTCGTGTCACACAAGGCGTCAGAGGTTCCCTGGCGGGAAGTAATTGAATGGCTGCATTGGCACAGCAGTCGCTTCCGAAATCTACTAACTCCGCATTCTGCCTGGATAGGGCACAATTGTGAACAATATTTCATAAATAGGAAGACTTATAAAATAGGTCATTTCTACAGGAAAATGGAAAATGTTGATCTCGCTAATATAAGTAGAATGGGCTAATGAAGGGCCGGCCGAACTGCCATGTTCCATTAGATTCGCAGCTGCAAAGAGAAAAAGAAGTGGAAGAAGGAACTGCAAATTAGGTGTTTTCGAGTTATGATTGCATGTAAATGTAAGACCTATAAATTTTCTCGAAGTCGAAAAAAGTCTGCAGGAGAAGAGGTGCTAGTACCCCGCTACCGCATGATGTAACTTGAATGTGGTATCAGTGTATGAACCCAAGGGAAGTACATGGTAGCAATGATAGCAATAATGCTAAAAATTCATGTAAATTCGCCTGCACAGAAGCCGTGACTTGAAAATCTTTACTTTAATGTGTTCATCTTCATGACCGTAAGAGAAACTTGGAATGTGTTTTGTCAAACGGAATCTGCAATTCAATGTTTGTGGGGGATAAAACCGAATTTTAGAAGTGACAAAACGAGATGCGTGCAGATTGCCAGTTTAAACTGGATAAATTAGGCTTGATGACAACTTGCGTCTTTTAGCCCACAGACATCGCTTCAGAGAGTCAATTGCCCATTAGGGTCCAACTTGTCCTCTTTGATTTCTTTGGCAGGCTTTGATGAAGTTGGCCAGTTATGAATATTAGCAATTAACGCAGATGGCGCTGGACTGCTTGAAGATGCACTACATGCTCAGCTCTAGCCGTGGATAAGTTAAACAAAATAGAGAGTGGCGGGATTTGTAAACTGCTGTCTCACCAGGTTCGTAAGCTATCGATGCTGTCTAACTGACAGCACGTAGACTATGGGATCAGGTTGTTCCCAAAAAAGACAATTAATCACATAAACGAGGATGAACACTAACTAGCCAACGAATTTCGCAAGCATTTCGAACGCATATTGCAAAGCCTTATTTGACAGTTGTACTAACAATTTAACTCTGCAGAATTGCATCACTACAGGAGGTGGTGGGCCAGTGGGTCGGTTGACTCTGCACAGGCGATGACCTTAAGAGGGACGTAGTAGAGGTATCACTGACATGAATGGGGAAGCAAAATGAAGATTTTCCCATGACTGCGCAAACGATTGAGCTATTCGCTGATTTAATTTTTATAACAGAGGCTTTACAAGCGTAAGCTTGCTATCAGTGCTGGTCGTCTCTCAGCAGCTATCAGCATGCCATTTCAAATCGTATTTTTAGTTTTGTGATATATTTTTTGCCATTAAATAACTTGTTAATCAAAATGTTAGTTCGAGCAAGAAGACACGTAAAAGTATGCATTTATATTAGAGTTCAAGAGTCAGATTGGCGTTACTAAACTCACACAATAAAACGATTTAATAATCACGTTACTCACTTAAGATTTTTCGCATTATTTGAAACACATAATGCGTTAGCTTGGTAGAAAGCTTCCAGAACTTACTAAAATCAGGATTTCTTTGGCGAGGCAAAGTTTGCATCAAAATGACAACGTCCTAGCAACTGGGATCTGCATTAGGCCAGTGGGCATTCTGGAGCTCAAATTCAGCAAGAAGCACCTGTGCTTTTAGAGCACTGTTTATTGGGCACTGCAGCATTGCAATAGCCTGCATAATCCTCAAATAAACCGATTTTGACGGGTCTCCTGCTTTGCTCTCCCACTCAGTCGTTTGGCATGGAAAATGAGGAATTCCAGATCACATCTTTGTAACGGTTCTAGAATATATGCAAACAATTCCTTCTTAAGATGCCGAGACTTAGTCACCAACGTTACTTTACTTTCTACATTTGCAAAGCTAATTCTTCGTCTTTTTTGCAGCTTCGCCACGACTTTCTGCTACAACTGGAAAGCGCTCTATTATGTGCAAGTTCATGGTCTACCACGTGGTCCTTTGCGACCCTCATGGCAATGAGAAATGCCTTGGTTAAGGCGTTCTCTCCCACGCAACAAGAAAATAGGTGAGCACGACTTGTTCGTTAACAAAATTGAACAAAAGTAATTTATCACAGGATGTAAGGCTGCTTCACTTTCGTCGTCCACTTGCCTTTTAAAAAGCAAATGAATGAAACGTCGCGCCCATACTCTTTGAAATGCGGGGAATGGAGTAAAGTGGCAGGCTGACAGTTTCATCCTTGTAGCAGAACCACTGATCGTGAATGCGCTTAATGAAGTCAACGTGGCGTCCGCACAGCATGCGTTAATGTATGACCTGAGTAGCTTCAATCGCCTCTCGACCGCCAAGTGCTGACACGTCCTGTGTGTTGGTCAGGCGGATTTCATATATTCTAAATGATAAAGTGTCCATTAGAGAGGGTAAGAGTTAGTTCCGATGAGCCATCAGATTTCATATTGTGGTTAGGACCCTAAGGTAAATCAGCGTTGCCAAATGCTGCGGTGGTGAGTGGTTAGTGTGTAGAGGGAATTTCAAATTTACTCTGCGTCGCTGTTAAATTTGCCGTATATTACCGGAAATAATCGAAGTGGTAACTCCACATAAAAGGATCCTTTTACCTCAAATTTATTAAGGGATTGTTTAAATCATTGCAGCTGATTCTTTTCTTCCTTCAATTTTAAGGCTTCACTTCTATGCTTTTTGCTTTTTTCCGCTTACAATTACATGCCTCCTTTGTTGACATCATTCAGTTAATTTTTACCTTTAACATCTAAACGAAGCGTTTGTAATAAATTGACAGCTTAAAAGTCAAGTTATGGGGACAGAAAATCAGAGTTTATGCTACTCCTTTCCATATTAAACTTCAGCTATTATACACAACCTGACAATTTTCCTTTGATGGCTAAGCAAACTTGGCTGCTTCGCTCTTGGCCATCTTTTTTCCTCGTGCACCTCGACATCTTAATTGTCGCTCGGGTGATGTCTTAAGCAATAGCGTTACAACGGAAGTGATGCAAGCTTTTTCCTTAGTCCTGCTCCATCAACTTCATGTGACGTCATCACTCGCCCAGTTAGCGGCTTGCAATACCTTCAGCAGATGTCGTCTCCACAGCACTGTTTCTCGACACTGAAGAAGACAGTGGTGTAATGGAAAGATAGAAAATGTATTATCAGCGTAGAGATTGGATTAGAGTCTACCGACCCAGCTTAGCATGCTTTAAAGACCTTATTGCACATCTGGCGTATTGTGTTAGGCACCAAGAATTGTTTGGTGATGAGAATGAAAACATTCGCTCCAGCCATTAGTATTTAAGTGAGCTAAAATTTATCGAAGTGGCGCATTGTTGTTTCTTCTTAATCATTCTATTGGAGCCTGAGGTTCGTCCGGCTGGGTAAAGTGATAGGGAAGGGAATGGGCGTGTGTCGGTTATTGGTTGTGCCCTTCACTTCTAGCTAGACTAACAAGATGAAGTGGCGTCTGCTCTAGCCAAGGGAAGGCGATCCGTTCGAGTAGGCTGTCGGATGTCAATTCGCTATGGTCCTGATTAACCCTACAGAGGCGACTATGAAATGCTGCATAGTGGTGATTAAGGCCAATCCTGCATTCCAATTACAACCCAACGTGGTTTCAGATTCTACACTTCAAAAAGCTTTTGCCTCGTTGTGATTAGTGTTGACACTAGAGTTGCAATGTTGTACTTTTTTTGGTTTTATCAATATCATCGACTTAAATGAGAAGCATTTCATGCTCAAACTTCTGAATTCGAATGATGGATAAGTTGAGAGAGAGAATAGGCATTGAGGGCATGTAAAACATGTTCTATGCTATGTGTCCGGGTTAGTTCTGCCCTCCCGAGAAGATAAACACGAAACGATGAAGGAGTGTGGCGCTTAGTCTCCCACCAAAACTTCATTGTTTTTCTCGGTCTTCCTCTCTCAACTTTGTTTGCTAAGGCCCGGTTCGTTAGGCACAAATTTATGGATGTTTTGGGCAGGAGTGATGTGAATGAGCTTCGTACTCAAATGTGAGAGAGGTGATTAAGCGCATTTGAGGCGTCGATTGTAGAGTAGCGATCAAGCTAATTCGTGCATGCAAAAAGGGATCTTGGGAAGTGAACTAACCTGTGGAACTAAAAAGTGGTATGCAGCATGGGTCTGAAACTTACATTGCATTGCCTCCGACTGTTTTGATGCGTTGAGTGTCGTCATCGCTTTCGTGTGTAGTACATCGACCTGCGTGAACTTTCACCTTTAAAAAAGGGGGAGAAGGAGAAGAAAGGGACAAACGATGGTGCTGATTTGAGTGAGCTTTCATGTCTCTACTAAGACACAACATCTACCTTAGTTCTTGCGTGCATGATGGCATTTGCTTCCTGTGGATAAGTATTTCAAAGTTGATAGCATAACAGTAAACTTGTCCAACATTTGAACTTTGATTGGTCACAATCTTTTTATCGAAATCAAGATCTGCGTGTGATGTTGAACTGTGTCCCACGCCCAACTTGAAACCTTTAAAGGTTTAAACTGAGCTGTGAAGCAGATGAATATGAATTTCATTTCAATCGTTTTAATGGATTTGCCCCAAAAATAACTAACTGACGTTTCACATTGACTGGAAGATAACATCCACTACAGGCGTAGTTAAGCTAAATTATTTCGCATAGAATATGAACGCCGGACTTTGTATGACTTTTAAACATTCATTTTAGCAACTTCCAACTTCACACGTAGCTCTCACGAGAATATCTTTAAAAGACAAAATGGCTGCCACCAAAACATGCTGTGAGGACCGCAAAGCTGTTAGAACAGCAAAACACCAACACACAACCACTTCATGAAGGACAGCTAAGGTCAGTCCGCAGACGCTTTATAGAAAAAGGAAATAACTCGCTTTGTCAAATCCACATATTTCTTCATATTCTCGTCTTCACCATTCTACTTTGGGTCTGTTTCAGCAGCAACACCCATTGGTGCTGAATCAGGTCAAGAGCAGGCTAGTAAAGAGGAGGATATAAAACGCTGCTTTTGCTTCAACAACGTGTCACCACCTTCTCCCAAAGGGGCATGCTTCAATTGTAAGACTGTCTGTCGGGGCTTTCGTTCTGGTTGAGAGCTCTCAGTAGTTCCAAGGCTATCACTAGGGTCGCTGTTCCAAGAGTTTGCTGCTGGAACGCATCTATCCATGTCACGAAACATTTGGCAGTACTAGAAACGCCTCATTGCTATAAATTTTCCTACCGGCCCTCCTTGTTTTGTAGCGCTGACTCCGGAACCATATCTTAACCCAACAGAAAAGTCAAATGTATGGCGAATTTAAACAACCCAGTCGCAGACAATAAAGCACTATGCATTAATAGTTGTCCATTCAACAAGGTTATTTAACACCTTAATGCACAACCAACTTGAGTCTCACTCAAGTTGATACGACGCGGAAACGAGTTAGGTTAAAATTTTCTTCCCGGAATATGAACTATGGACTTGGTGTGCTTCCAAAACAATCAAAATCAGCGACTCTTAACTTAATGCACAGCCTCCTACGAAAACACTCTTTAAACGACATCAATTTATTTGCTTACCTATTATTTTGTTTTTGAGTCGAATAGATGCAACAATGGGGTGCCAGCCACTTTATCAGTGCTATCGGAGGCCAGATTCCAAGTGCCCATGTAAACAGCTGCAAGGGTTCTCCGTGTGGTCGAATGTTTGGATTAGGCCATTAAAAACGGAGAATACAGGCACTTTATTGTTCCCTCAGATGATAAAACCGTTACATAATACTGGATTCTTAAGTAGAGAAGCCAGCTCACGCCCGACTATCTGGCTTGAGGTGACTCACTTGTGATGACAAATAAATTAAAGCTAAACTCTTCGTGCATGGGCAAGGTATTGAGGCAAGCATGACACCTCAAGACTTTCTTTAAGATGAAGTACAAGGGGTGCAATGCCAACGTGCAGAGCAGCTGAGGATGAGAGGATCTACTAGCACTACCTAGAGGTTTATTTCGCCAAAAAGTGATTGACATCGCCCTTGCTGCTAAAGAGGCCTCAATAAAGCCGCATTCGAACTCCAAACACTAAAATAAGCTCTTTTTAAAAATCCACACGTCGTCGATGATCGGTTAGCCGCTATTGGAATCCTGTCAAAGCCTTAGCCAATAGCAGGTCTCTGCATCATTCGATTGGCCACACGCCATGGCAACTCATTCTTTTATGAAAGTTATGAAACGGGAATGAAAATGGGATGTCAGCTGTCGGTTGCAAGACCATTCCAAACCTTATTTTTTACAAATTACCTGAAGATACGTTGACTATCTACAAAGTCACGCTACACTCTTCACCTTCGCCTGTTATCACCCTTCCTGCCTTCCTTCTTGCAAAATACACCTAAGTTTTAATAAATCTCTGTAAGATAAAGGCGATGGCAAGATGGCTGCCAAGATGGTCACACCGCCTTTAGGGTTGGTTGATCAAGCGGGTCAACCCCTGCTCCAAAACCAGAAAGGAGCTCTGGTCTTTGTCAGCTTTATTGCTTACGATGTAAACAGTTTTCTAGCTAGCCTCGATTTGGTACTACGAAACACACGCCACGTATACACACTAAGTAACAGCAAAAGTGATTCCGATCAGGGTCAGCACAACCGTTTCTTAGATGCCTAAGGGCAATTTGAAAGAAGGTGTAAATCAGGAAACTAACAAGCTTACATAGCTAGATGGGTCACCCCACCGTCCGGATAAACCAACTCGAGGAAGGACGATGGAGCCTTTTCTACCTCCCAAGTAATAGCTGCTTCCATGCCCTTTGCTATAAGGTTGCCCGATTCGCAAGTGCAAATGCTTTCATTAAAAGACTTGGCTTTACTGGAGGGCTTTAGACCATCCTAGTCCCACAGGATGGCAATTACTGCGTCCCATCTACGGCGAGGACAAGCAATATCCACTGGGTTTACACCATGAAAACGCCTTACACCGATCTGTACTGAAGACGTTCATATGCTAGGCAGTTCAAAGTCAGCTTGATGAATGCTTGAAAAGTGTTTGAACTTGGCAGGATCAAGCATTCATGAGAGTGTGGCCACATTGATATACACTACTTTGCTAAAATAAACTATTCTCTCAGCATATGGAAGTAGCGCAAAACATTAAATGCACGTGCACAAATGGAAGAGGAAAAAGATGAAATCCCAAATCACATTTGACCTCACATGCTAATCAATCGCCAGTCATTCGCGCGCATTTATTGCTTGACTCGAAGAGACGTTTTCTTACACTTCGATACACCATTGTCATTATCATTAACCAGAGGTGCAAAAACAGACTCCCGCTCCTCAAACATTACTCGCTCTTAAAAGGCAGTAAAATCAGGGCCTTGATCCCAGACGAAACCTAAAGTCACGGATTCTGTTGCTGACACAAGCGTGCCACGACATCATTGGTATGGATGGTCAGGGTAGAAAGCACAAAAAGAAAAGTCATTCGGACACCATCAAGCCTAAGTAAGATTGGAAAAAGTTTTTTGTAAGCCTACGATTCGCAGTATTAAACAGGCTTTGTAGTGAAAAAACCTGCGGCTCTATTTATGTTCCATATACTCCTATTATTAGTAGCACCCATTCACCGCTCCCAAGTAATTTGTACCCACTTTAAGCTTCAGTTACCCATTTCGATTCTGTTCACTCACTTACTGGAAAAATTAGACGCAAAATTTACTATTTGGGCTTTGCATTTTCTAGGCACGTAACCCTATCAAGTTTGTTCTTTATACTGACCGATGGGTCGGGCGATTGATCAAAAATGGATGTGCAGATTGCTTAAGTTTTGCCTACATTTTTGTGCCCTCATGGAAAAAATTGTGCAGAGAGCACCTCTGATACCCAAGTAAAATTTTTGCGTTGATTAAGGCTATCATCATCAACAACAACAACAAAAGTCAAACCAATTCCGACTTTGTAAAAATTAATCCAAAACAATGTAACGAATAGAGCAAGCTGTTTAGTTCAAGAAAATTTGTTTTGCACAATGAGTTGGCTACAGGCAAACGAGAAACCAGTAATGTATAAAACAAGAAAGGCTACAAATGATGGAAGAAATAGGTATATGGTTGCTGATTCGGATCAGCTCTTCATCCAAACGGACACAAATGACCGCACGAATGAACCGTTGTCTCTCA
>JADWOT020001737.1:0-57544 GCA_036345935.2 Taenia hydatigena | reverse complement strand
TTCTTTATCTCATATTTACACACATTTGCATTATCAATCTTTAAGTTTAAACTGCTTTATCTTTGTTCTAAGTGCACAAGCTTTTCCTTACTTTTTCATTTTCCTTTATTACCGTGCTTTCTTAGCTCTTTTTGCCGATATAGACAACTTGCATTTTAAGCGCACCGGCGATGCCTGATTTTATAGCAAGACCTGCTGCAAGGATTTACAAAAGTAAGCAGCCGATACTCATAAGTGGGCATATCGAGATCAAAACAGACAAATCAAAGAGCATCCCTAGACCTGTATTGTCCCAGCTTTCCTTGCCACCATAGACACCCTTCACCTCGACCACACCTACGGTTCCGATTTTATAACGGAAACTGTTGCGATCTCTCAAAAAAGGTAACGAGGCGCCGATTTCAAAGTCTAAGGAATTTTGCATTAATGTAAGTAAAAACAACTTGAGCTCTATACTTTTGCTAGTCCCGAATTCGTTGCCGAAATTGGACTACTATGCTACGTCAAACAATTGCAGAAGAGAGCCTACCACCAAGTCTTAATATTGAACAAGTCTGGATCAAAATTGCATAGGTTTGTGATATCACAACTTCCTTTGCTAAAACGGACTCCCCACATATCGAACACGCCAAAAAAGCCAGATATATGAACAAGAACTGCTACAAGCAAGTATAAAAGGAAGCCGAATGGTGAGTTTCATTTCTGGCCGATTTTGGATTAAAGAGGGGAGCAAAGAGTTTTGCTCTATACCCTTGTTGAAAGCGTTTACAGAGCAAAACATGCATATGACCATCAAATTCAACCAATTGTGATCACTGAGAGTGCGCATTCGTTCGATGTCAACTATCTGTGTCATCCTAGGCGCTCTAATCATCGGCCAAACCTTACTCTCTTACAAGTTGATAAAGGAACTGCCGCATACAATTACTGAATAGAATAGGCTGCTAGAATAAAATTTTGGTCGGCTCTGCAGCTAAATAGACCTAAATTAGCACGACTTCATTTTCTTGCGTTACTTTAACTTTCTGTGTCAAAAGAGGCTGCTTGAACATCGGCCAGGTTCAAATTTTAATGCTCAACACGGAAAATACCACAGCTACCAGCGATGGAAGGAAGAGTCACGCACAAAATTAAATAACTTCGATGAAATGTCAGGAAATCAGATCACAGGTATGTACTTGCGCTGTCCAAGTTTTCGTATTAAAATCATTTGTACTGCATTGTGTTCATTCCTAGGCATCAAACGTCCTACAATTGAAATGCATTCACTGGAACGCAAGTAGCCCAACACACATAGTCTAATCCTAACCAAATTTAGATTTAATGAACAAGATACGGCGCGTCCTTATTTTCTTTAATGCACACTCTCGGTCCAGCTGCATGACACAAAACGTTATAGTTTCAAAGGAGATCTGTGTAACATTTGCAAAAGAGAGCCTACTACTAAGCAGGTAGGTAAGTCGGGGCCTTATTATGATCACTTTAAGACTGGAGTGAAAAATTCCAAAAGTGAGGTACACTTTGTCCAAGTTGGCATTATTTCACTTGTGTAATGCCTTATTTATACATTGATCCAAGCTGCCATTTAAAAGCCGATCCCATTCTGACCTTTCCGATGGATGTGAGCAGCTATTTGGTAATTAAAGCCTTTTCCTGCCTTGCCTTAAAGGCTTCTAGCCCGAACACCATAGCCATTAAATAACCCAGAATGACCAACATTTATATAGGTGTAGGTCGGTACTATAGCAATTTACTGCGCATTAGTGATTAAAATCTTGGTAATAAGTAGTGAGGTCTAATCATCCAGTAAACAGCTATTTTAGTTAATGCATGGCAAGTGTGGTAAGAAATCATAAAAATCAACTTATTCTTACCTGCATTATGTGCAAAGCAATGCCAAAGGCGGGACCCTGATCTTGAATTCCTCGTTAAAGGATGCAGTACATTCTAATGAAATTCATGTTCTGTAAATCCATTTTACCGAGTAATTCCCAGCAAGTAAGATGATTCTCTGAGAAAAACGTAGCTCACTTCTGCCGAAATCATGTCATTTTAGCGCTACGATGGTCCCACCTACCAACGAGGTGGAAAGCAGTTACCGCTGATGACCTCCAAAATGATTAACGACTTAATTAACTTAAAGACTTGTTTCACCTAACAAAATATGCGATTGGCAATCGGCATGCGTTCAAAAATTACAAAGAGCATGCGTATCCATTTTTGGTCTTAAACGATACGTGATGCATTTCAATTGACATACAGGACAAAATGATTAGGTTCTATAAACTTCATTGGATTAAAATCTGTCACTCATCATACGCGTGTGCCTATATTCAGTAAAATGTTTCTTTCCACTCTGTTCTATTTCTGTTTTTGGACGACTTTTGGGAACGACATCTTTTGCTCATTCTTTTCGAATGTCAACTCTACTTTGCATTAATCTGTACCTACGAAATGATACGGCAAGTAAAAGTAATCTTAGATACACCAAAATTGCACATTTCTTGTGCATTCGAAAGTGGTTTTTTGCAAAGTGTAGGCGTTTAACAGGTCAAAGTACATTGGGGATCAATATAATATTTCCACCAACAGCAGCTCAACAAACATGGAGATCATAATATGTGTGCTAGGCACTACACCATGCAGTGTCCCTTTCGTTTGGCAACTTCTTCCTTAAAATAAACAAAGCATGCACTTCGAATCTAATAATGCCTTTTTTATTTCTTGACTATGTCTGTTTGTTCGAAAGCATGCTGCAATTCAATATTATTATGACACGGTCTATGAGGGTCATTAATTTATTTATAGGCTGTTGTCGGAAAACAATTTCGCTATCCATACAACTTATCGTGTGAGAGAGAGAAGATTAAGGAAAACCGCCATCACTATTTAAGGCCAGGCTCCTTTCATAACTTTACTAAGTTCTCTGAGCAAATGAGCTCTTGTTAATAAAATTAGTCTGAGGGGAATATTGTAGAAGCGTGCGGCAGGTATTTGCGCGGTAGCAACAACACAATTTGTTAGATTGGGTCAGATTCGGCTCATCAGCTACGAGAAGTCGACAAGGGGCTAAAGTAGGAGTCCTGGTATGTAGTCTGACTAACAATTGCTAGCGGCTCTACTGCTTGCGAAGTCCTGTAGGTGGGTGGTGGGTCAGTACGCAACGATTTTATTGTCCGATAGGTGGATTTTTCTTCTTTGCTACCTTCCCTCCCCGCATTGCTCACGACTAGTTGTTAAAAGAAGTGGATGTTGGTTTGGCAATAGTAAGGAGCTTGGTGCTCTCCTTCCCTTCCAAGTCACTTCTAGGAATTTGCTCACGACTCTTCAATTAAGGCGTTCTTCGCAACGTCTTCTTATGAAACAACATCACTGTCTTGTTGAATATGCGGGGAGTGCTGTTATTAACAAAATGAATGCGGACGGATGCCTCTTTTCTACTTTTTCTACTCCTTGGCCTCTTTTTGCAATCCCCCTCATCTGTGTGCAACCCCCTACCCCAGCCAATATCCGATCAAATAATTGCCTCGACGTGCAACTCCTACTGAGCGTCAAACAGTAGCAATAATATTTCGCCTTCAAAACATCCCGGCAGTAGAGACTGCCAGCGGGTAGACACCGCATGGGATAAGGGAGTTGCGACGGCAATCGTCCTCCTTCTCCTCCATCTGAACCCTTGTTGGTGCCACACTAAAGAAGCATGCAAACTACTTTGTGACACAGTAGTTACCACTGCTAGGAATGTTTTGTTTAGAATGCACGCCGTTTGTAAATTGGACCCTTACCTTCTTGTAGTGGGGGTTGTGCTAATGGAAGTTTGAGTAGGCATGCATGCATGTATACATTTTCATCCCACTCATCTTGAATATAGGAGAGGATGAAATAACCCAGAATAGGAAGCAGTGCCTCTTTGACGACGTGGAAAGGGGTGGAGGCTCACGTGGTGACGCAGTGTGTTGAAAAGGTAGCACTACCGCATCTGCTATGATGGTGAAGGAAGAGGATATCGCAACTCGCACACCACACTACGCCTAAAATGGTGTTTTCTAAAGGCACTTTCACGAATTTCCCTCCGTGTAATACTTCTCGGTTAGCGAGCTCTGCACGGTCAGTGGCAACTTATCCCGCTTAAACCCTTGGGCTTAATAAAGATGTGCACCCTACCTCCATCTTTCTCCCCGCAGGTCTTTACTTCCACTTCCAAAGATGAGGCCACCAAGGAAACGATGCGGATACTAATTCCTGCTGACAGAAAGCATACCTACTCATCCCCCTCTTCTTCCTTTTCTTTCTATTCCTTTTTTTCTTCTTCTAGTGTAGTTTACAGTCACTTGGTTTAGTAGCAGTTGCCAACACCCCTAGCTAGATGCGCCAACATTTAGAAACGCCGTACTTTACAAGGGGCATAGTCCGATTTAAGTCTTCTATATGCACGCAAGTAACGCAAGAACCTAAAGTATACGCATACACGCAATTTAAGAGAAACGAGGCTATAATCCTAGCTACCTCAACCTCAAATACTTTTCAAACTTCACCGCACAAGTAACGACTTCGCGATGACAATGGCTGTAGCGACCTGAGGCTCCCTCAAAGGCAAAAGAAGGCAGAATACTAGGGTAGAATGCGTATATATATTTAACAAGCGGAGGGAAATAAGCTGCTGATATGGGCCGGAGGCCAGCTTACGCAGCTAGGGCAATATGGCCACCTTTATGACCCTGACCAGGAACAGTAGTTCAAACAACCAAAGTGCTACAATGGCACTCGAAACCAAACCAAATAACGTGCTGTGATACCTGGCCAGAGTGATTAGTAAAATTGAACTAAGTATTGTATTACCCATGTGTACGATTTTGACTTACCAAGGCAGAATGTTTGTAGACTTTTTGTTCAATTAACGCATCTATTGCCTCTTTTGGATATTGTCTGCACATTTGAGGAGGAGAACTGGAACCCAGTGCAGCAGGGACCCACCATAACTTTACTTGCCTTCTGCAATATTTTAACACCCTTCTCAGTGCTCACCAGTGCGTTACTTGGCTTTTCAACTGACCTCTAAAACCCAATTTGAGAACTTTATTATTGCGTCATTATGTGCGGTAGACTTCAAAGACATGTTTTCGATGCAATTCTTGTCTAGATCCACGCTTACACCTTTTAGAAATGAGTAGAGATATTTCTCTTTAATGCTTTTCGTAGCTCTACATGAATGGTTTTGGGATTTTGAATTTTTGTATTCCCCATTCTCTTAAATTTGCCCTTTGGATCACATATTTTCCTACTTCGCTTCAATCTTACTATTATGTGATGAACTAACCCAATTCTTTAGTGCATTTGACACCGCATATTTATTACGTATTACTAGTGTGCCCTTATTTGTCACAGGTTATACATACAACTTTATTTTTCCATTTTTAAATTCATCCTTTAAGGTCGTTGGTCATCTGGCGGCGTTGCAAAGGCCATGCCGATCGTTTGCCTGCGTACCATGACTTAAGTCTGCTGGACATTGTAAGTTGCGGTTAATAGTTATGTAAAAGCCGCCAAGAAATTAAAGCTGCACTAAATCACAAACAAAAGTACGTTGTGCTAGGCCTTATAAATCCACTTGGAAACAAACACCAAGCCTGACGATCCTCAAAACAAACGCCTAATCCCTGTTCAAATTGCAAAACTAATAGCTAAGGACTTTTGCGATCTTATTTTAACGTGTTTTAAATCCAGAGTTTGCTGCTAGTTTTGTCACTTACGTTTGCCGAGAAATTTATTTTGATTGCATTATCACTTTGTAAATCTATCACTCAAAACAAAAGCTAGGAGTTTTAAATACTTTTTTGCTTGCGTAAATGCATATAAATCAGATGTTGATTTGTTTTATCGAACAGCATTAAAGTGGTCAACTGGATTTGTGCGCGAAGTACGCGAGCAGTGTTTCTATTGGTGGTCATTATTTTCGGTTAATGGGAGTTATTTGGCTCGAACAAGTTGGAAGGCGGTAAGTATTTGGCATTTTTACTGCTTTTATTTGTTATGTGTTATTAGGTCCTTTTCGTGTCGATTGGCTTCATTTGTACGCCTACTTGCTAGAGTAAGCTCGAATGCTTCATAATGGGAATGTTTAGACGTTTTTGTTTTCCAGCTGCAAGTTCCACCCACGTCCATTATTCGCCGTGCAATGCTTTAAGTAACAAACAACATTGTTTTGGCAATTTGTCAGCCAGTTTGCTTTTAATGACTGTGGATTTTGATTAATGAGTCGTAATTTTGTTGAGGAGTGTTTTAACTTTGCTAAGTGCTTGGCGCATGCTCATTGTTTTCGCTAGAAAGTATTCATTATATGCCTTATTGTCCATAACTTTGAACCGTGCATTTGTTAGGTCGGATATTGACGTTGCGGTCAAATATTTATGCTTTGCGAAAACTGGAGGCATTATGAGGGTGCAATGGATACGAATCTCGACTCAGTTATCGCTTCCCAAGTAAGCGATAGCTTCCTCAGGTAAGATTGAATGGCAAGTACTGTTGCCGTCTTTCCTACGCAGCAATGGATTCGGTCTGCGTCCTTATTTTGGGTGGAAACATGCTTGCATCATTTATTCGTAGAACCTTCCACATTTTTGTGTGGTACAAGATAGGTTAGTTTTAGTTTCTTGGATGCCACCACGTCCTCTGAATGCTGATTGGCTTCCTTTACACGCCTACGTGTTGGTGTAAACACAAGGGTCACGTAATGTGACTGTTGGGACGTTTTTTCCAACTGCAGTGCCTACTCACGTCCACTTTTTTTCTTTGCACTACTGTAATCGAGAATTTGGGATTGTTATGGCAGTTTGTAATCAGTTCGTTTTTTAATGACGGCGGATTTGGCTTAATGAGACAATTTTGTTGAGAAGTGTTTCAGCTTCACTGAGTACTTGGTACCTATTCATTATTTTCTTGCTAATAGGCATTCATTATACCTAAATACCTTTCAATCCATTCCCTTTATCCGATTACATACTAGATAGACGTTGAAGAGGTAGATGCAAATCCTGTCAAGACTTCTTTTTTGCCAAGAAGAGCGACATTATCCGTCAGCAATGAGTGCGGCTCCCGCCTTCGCTATCACTTCACACGTTCCTCGGGTAAGATTGGATTGCTGTAAGCGAGCTTTTGCCGTCAATTTTGTATAGCTGTGGATTCGATTTGCGTTCTCATTTAGGATAGAAGCAAGCTTTTATAATTAATCTGTAGATCCTTTTACCTTTCATGTGAGGTAAAAGGTGCGCTATTTTCATTACTATGTTATTTGTGTTGGCGGATCACATACAAATATGGAGGGCATAAGACACTTGGGAACTTCACTGCTCATTGACTTGGAGACCAGGTTTATTCTTGTGCTAATGTGATCTTTGCGAAACGTGTTGTGTAGGGGGCGTCGGTGATGGTTTAATGGTGGGCTCAGCTTTGACGGCATGAGTTGGTGTCTGGGCGAGGTGGGCGCAGCAGAAGCGGAGGAAGGAGTGACTAGTGTAAAGTATTTGCATCACTACGCAGATTGTACTTTGCAGCAGTCTTAAATGTTTGCTTGTTAAGGTGTTTTCTCCTATCATTAGTTATGTTCGGAGACGTCAGCTTTGCAGCGTAATAGACATTTACACATCGGCTCCTCCATTGTTTGCTTTTTTTCCTTTTCGAATGCTACAAAATTACTGTGGTGAGGTAACATTTAATGAGTCTGTGGAATGGTAGGCAGTACGGGCCCACGAAGTCATTGGCGGAGGCGTCCTCGTCTCGGCTGTGCGATGTGGATGTCGGCATGGACGATATCGGTGTGTGTTGGATGGCATAGCGGTAGGTGTGAGAAGGGTGAGAAGGTCGTGAGCGCATGCTCAATGGTCTAACTAGAGTGTAACACTAATGGGCTGGGTGCGGAGGGGCAGGTTTATTTTCCACGTCGATGAGTTGCGCTGGTGATTGTGTTAACAACGAAAAGATGGAGGGCGAGAAGGAGAGGTGTTCCAGAGCTTTTTTACAAACGTACCGTAGGTGATCTTCTTTTCGTGAATTTTGGTATGTGTGTGCATTTCTTATTGTCTACTAATTGTTTCGTTGCACGTAACTCTACGCGTATTGATATTTTCAAGGTCGTCTAGGGCTCGTTTTTAGTTCCGTAAACGTGTGTGTGTGTGTATGTGTATGTGTGTATAGGGATCCCTTTTTTTGTTAATGAGGTTCTAGGGAGAAAATTTGACGTGTTTTGGTTGGTTGTTAGATGGCAACGCTTTTTCGCGTTCGTTCTATGTGCTGAACAGTGGAGTAGAGGAGATTGATTGAAGTAGGTAGGTAGGGTGTTATTTGAATAAGGAGGGAATGATGTTGTGGTCGTGAATGAGGCCTCACTTGGTGGGAGGGAAGCCGAGGAGGAGAACTTACCAAGCACTTGGCTTTACATGGTAGCAGAGCGGTTGCGGGTCTAAAGTACGGCGAATGGGAATTTTCACTTCCTCTGGCGCATTATTATGTGGTAGGCATGGGAACTTGAGTGAGTGGCACTAGGCGTCAGTTTTGTATGCAAGACTTGTAAGTGCAGTATTTATGTGCCGTAGTAGTCGGCCTCTGACCAACACCGGCTGCCTCGCCACCGTCTCTGCCATTGTTCGCAATGCTGACTACGTGACGCTTCTCAACGTCGTCGTCGTCAATCACGGACTCATCAAGCTGCCTGCCAACAATAAACACATCGTTGTCGACGGTGACAATAATTGCATGGGGAAATCATGGACGTAGAAGCCGATCCATAGGAAGCCACTGGGACTACACCAGGGGCCTTTGAACTCGTCGTTGTCGACGGCGACAACTGTGGTGTCAAAGCAATTATTAGAGAAGCAGTAAATGCGATTGAGAGTTGCCTGGCTTCTTTTCCTCCTCCTCAGTGTGGACTATTCCTTCACGCGGGACATAAGTAGGCAAGCAGCGGTGCGGCTGTGGGCTTGGAGGAGGGCCCAACATCATGGAAGACTGGATGGGGCGTGTGTGGTTGCCAGGCGGGCGGGCGAGCGGTAACTTGGTAAGCACTCTTCCATTGGGCAATGTATGTCGTGCATGTTGAGCGAGATCTTATCATAGGCTTGCACCACTTTTGCTTGTTCCTCGTTCTTTTTTACTCTAAGGTAGCAGTCAGGTTTTGCGACCTTTAACAGTAAAGACAATAATGAAATGGTGTGAAGTGAGGCCAATGTGAGGCTATGTTATTATGCGCCTTCAGACCATGCATTGGTTTTTCACGACGTCCACATTTGTGAGCTTTGGGTAGGGTGACTTATTGCTAAAGTGCGGTTGGTAATTTGCAGGGGAAGGCGGAGGAGGAACCAAAGATGCCCTACGATTTAATGCTTACTTCTGCTCATTAAACATTTACAGTTAATGCCGTGTGGAAACGTTCTAACACTTATTGGTTGTTTTGTCCACATCGCACTGCTAGGTTTATAGCCATTAATCGCTTAACATTGCACCTGTGACTCTGCAAAGGTGCACCACTGACCAGATGCGAAAATGAAGTTTGAACTTTAATGACTGGAAGAAAGGCATTCAATATGGCCAGTAAGGCAGGATTTGTGCAATGATTTTATTTTGAAATGAAACTTTGAGAGACGAAGAGGCAGCCATCGCACACCTAGTGATGGAAGTTTTGTCGAAATCCCCCAGAGGGGAAAGGGGAGATAGTGACCCGAGCAACCCAAGTTCGCAATAAAGTCCGTTAGCCGTGACCCATCTGTCCAAAGGATTTTGAGGCAGAAGACGAGGAGACAAGCGGGAAGCGCGCTACATCTCTATCCATTGTGTAACGACTATTTCGACAGCGGCCACCGTTTCACTACCCATAAGGACCGTACCGATGCTGTCACCTACGTTGATAAGTTTATAACAAAATAATCAGTCTGCTTGAGGATAGCGATTCAATTCTCACATGTGGTGCATAATGTTCTGATATCCTTTTCCAGAATAAATACAGCTTTCTATAATAGAGTGCAATTTTGTAGCTG
Organism: Taenia hydatigena; assembly: GCA_036345935.2. Taxonomy (NCBI): domain Eukaryota; kingdom Metazoa; phylum Platyhelminthes; class Cestoda; order Cyclophyllidea; family Taeniidae; genus Taenia; species Taenia hydatigena. The sequence continues at coordinate 47,519 of JADWOT020001737.1, read as the reverse complement.
TATATCAATTGTCAACTAATCAATTTTCGAATATGAACTGCATTTTGTTTGCATACACACGCAAGGACAAATTTTAGCAGTTGTTCAAAGGCCAAGCTTGATGGTGTTTTTTGTATTTCCAAAAATTCTTAAGATTGGAAGGTATTTGGCCGTTTCATTGCCATCGGTCGTGTTTGGTATGTTGTCTTACGATGTGGTGGGCACGTTGTGTGTTTCAATTGCGGCATTATTTTGGCTGGATAAGCTTTATTAGTTCAAGAAGGAAGGAAACTGCATCATTTTAGGCTTCACGTGAGGTCAATGATGGTCTGTGGTGGCGCATCAAATGTGCTGCAAGGAATTGCTGAAAAAATGCCGAATTTGAAGTTGGAGTTCTCCGTTGCTCCCCATTCCTGTCTATAAGTTGGTGTGACCTGTGCTGCGTCTCAATGGATTCGTGGTATATCCTTTTCCGAGGTCGATTCACAAATGCAATGTGACGGCTGCATTATCAAAATTGGTGCGACAACCATACCGGTCGAATTTGTCGTGTTGATTAGACGCAGATGTGGCTGCAGTGCCCTACGAGAGGGTAGTTGAATATTTTCTTCTCCACCATAACATCAGTAGACGCAATCCGAACAAACCTAGACCAAACTCGTAAAGGTTCAGCTGCGAACACGGTGTCGGTGGGCGGCTCACTCTATCGTCGCTCAGCGTATCAATCCGCCGCCTTGATTGACATTGTTTCTTTAAGTCTCAGTCTGTTCCTGCATACTGGAGGATGTTCCTCGAATGGAGTATTTGGTGACGCAGGTGATAAGTGGATGCAAACATCGAATTTCATCGCACAGAATGGGGACGACTGAACAAAAGAAGCAGCACATCAGCTGTTTCCTCCAAGTTTACAAAGGATAGGTATTTCTTTGAGGCTGTGTCACCGTCGAAAGGCGTTTTTGCAATCAGCGTTCGCTTATGGAATTTTGTTGAAACTGTTGGAGGACTGCGAAGTAGGGTGCAAGTGGTGCCGCGTCGTGACCCCTGTGCTGTGGAGTGGTAGGCGAAAAGGCCATGTAAACGAGCGTGATAGCTATGGATGCACGGAGGAAGTGACTCGCCGATTGTTAGGTACGTATACATACACGTTTATTAATATTTGTGAAGTCTCTATTTATGCATACCATTTGCCTTTTATGCACGTTGGTGAGGTGTAACACCTTAGTGCGAGGTGTAGTCCTGTACATCGGCCACAGTCACTGTGTATTTTATGGGAATCCAACGCTGGTTTAGGAGTAACTGTGTCTCTTCCTTCCCATTTTCTACTCGTTCCACTTGTTTGTTGTCATCATTTGTTTGGGTGCCTTAACCCAGCAGTAGTATGCTTTAATTGTTGACAGTTCTAACTTTTGTGCTTATTGACATCTGGTCATGCCGTTAACTGCATTTATCCATTTCGCGCATCTTGTTATCGCTTTTCGCTTAGAATAGTAAATGGCATACGTTCGTCCATTAATCTCGTTTTGTTATAACCTGCCCGTGAAAGGTCGCGCGTTTAGCGGGTTTGAATAAATATGCATATACTTTTTGAGAATTTTGATTAAAACAAGTTGTTACTGTTCATTACGAGACATGTTAAATTCGTAGTTAGCATATTGAGTGTACTGGATGCTCGTAGGTGGAATACGGCAATTTGCTTTATATCAAATTAGTGTTTTCTGCCAAGGTCGGAACAGTAAAGTGGGCACTATGTGCAGTTGCATGAAGTGAGTAGATTCCAATGTACTTGTGGTTAGAACGCTTGCTGCTGCTTTACCTCTTCCCATTGTTTTGTGGAGTTGAGGAGTACCATCTCGTAATTTAATGCCCATTTTTACGCGCGCTCAAATTTTACTGAACATCAAGCAATTTTGTCGGTTCTTTCTGCTGATGTTATTTGTAAGTGAAAATAAAGGCAGGAGATAGGACACGAGTTTGACTGTTTAGTGTTCCTTGTGTAAACCATGGAACTGCGCACATTTGTTGTTGCCAAAAGAAGCATCCCGAGACGCCTGCATCCGAAGTACTTATGGATGGAATAGTTATTAGAAGCATATTACCACGGTAATGATTTGGAGGGCAACCCACTGATTACCTCGATTTATTCACTCCTGCTGTGTAGCAGTGTACTAGGTCCAGTGTGGTCTTCGCCACACTTGTCTTAGTCGTGGTAGTAAGCGGCTTTGGCTTTAGCTGTTTTTCCCTTGAGGCTGATAGTTGGCTGACGGATCGCGGACACAGGCGAAATTGCAGGTTTGTCGTCTCCCTTAAGTTAGCCAGATTGGTATTCTTGACGGCCAATGGTTGGTGGACGTCTCCTAAGACACAGGCGAACGTGGATCGGCAAGCTTTAGACTTCGTCTTTTTGGTTACTCACGCCCTTTCCACTTATCTGTTAATAGGATTAGTTGGTTGGTAGAGGTTGGGGTAGATAGACAGGCGAAGGTGAGGCGATCTACTCAATTTGTTGTCTATGGGCATATCCGCGAAGTTATCTTCACCAGCTTTACTTCAGGGGTCTGAGGTGTGGCGTTTGAACGTTTATACAGTCCTGCCTGATGTGAGTGGTCGTGCCGCCTCATGTGCATTAGAACATTTGACTGTTGGAGGTGCTAAAATTAACGCCTCTCTGACGCCCTCACGACGCATCTTTTCTGGGTGCATTGCTTCATCTTGATTGCATTATTGCTGCTAAGAGTGCTTAGGATGGAGGTTGCTCACAGTGGGAAGGAATAGGTTGCTTCGCCGTGTTAGCTGTCTTGTTTACATTCGATACCTTTTTCATTATTTTAAGCACACGCGCACACATGACAGGTGTATTGTACATACTGTTGATTGACTGAGTGCTGTCATGCGTGTGTCCGATGCAGCGGAGCTGTAGGTGCACTGGGTAGTTTGGGGGGAAGGGGGAAGGGGGAGTGTCACCGGCATTGGTATGCTACGCAGACATGGGCAAAGGCCCGGTGTGGTCCAGTTTGCACCCTAGTTCTGCGTCATTATTTGGCTTTGTGTCTGTTGCACGAGTCCCTTTTTTTGCGGTGCGACGCCTTTCCTGTGGTATATGTATAGCAGTGATGAGAACCTGGATGGGACAGTCGTTGCAAGCAGCGTCTTGTCCCCGCCTTTCCTTCTGATCATGGTGTCCTTTTCTTCCATCACACCTATCATGGGTGTTGTTTCGAGACGATTACTTTGCAAATTATTTTATTATTTGTATGCGTCGCTGTTCCTTTTTTGTTCACTTTTTTGGTCATTTGGTAGAGATGTAGAGGTAGAGCCTAGGTGGGGCGGTAAAGCTAGTGTCGGCTGTCCAATTACTTCTTACGTCATTGCGTTTATCTCAATCTATTCATCCGCCGACCCACCCACATACCCGCCTATCTGTTGATTTTTTCGACTACCCATCTGTTCGCCCGGTCCTTTGTCGACCTGCAAAACGTGTGGCGGTCAATTTGGGCTGCATGCGGTAGGCATATGAGACTGATCGAGACGGACCTGTGGACAATGAAAAGCTGTTAGAACGTACCTTAGTCAAGCGAATGTAAAGCTACGGAGGGAGGTGCAAACACTAATTTTACGCTGGTCGATTACTAAAATTGCCAATTAAAAGCAAGGGAGTTGGGCAGTTGTCAAGTCCTGTGGTTGCAAGAATGCAGGTGCTGCCAGAGATGGGATGCATCAATGCTGAAAGGTTAGCTAGGCCACACTAGGCACCTATGGACGTCGAAGTGAAGTGGGCCATGTCATTGCAGAGCTGTGCCAATGGCTTTTCGTGTAGCGTTGAATCCATTTTCCTACAAAGCTCGGGCAATGGCTACTCTAACGAGTAAGTGTATTATCTACTGCACAAGACTTGGTCTTCAAGTAGGGGATTGCGCAAGACGGTGTTGGCTGGTTGAGCGTTCAAAATCATCAAACGCATGCGATGGAGTTGCGTGCCTCAATGCCGATCCAGACTAATCCACATGGACACGGGATCCATAATCGGTTATCAATGTTGTCAATCCGCATTTCTCTTAGGAGTTGCATTATTAAGTGGTCAGTGCCTATCCACGGGGTCGCAGGACTCATTTAGGGATCAACGCGTCGAACTGTGTCCATTACAATAGGTATGAGACACATCAACGAGTGCTTGACGCGTAGTGTTTTTACAATTGATCTCCGCGTTGCTGCTTCTCCCCACTGTGCCATCTTTCTTGTTTCTTGTTGGTAGGCATGAAGTTACTCCTTTCTTTTAGCATGGGGAGCTCTCTCATTAACGTTAGAATGATTAATGATTTAATTGTGCTGTTTTCTGTATTTTTCATAGATTTTCTATTTGCCCATGCTTAGAGCTTTGCAGGGTTTTGGTTAAGTAGTGTCTTCTTTAGGTAATTTTGAGGATGTCGATTGAAAGCCAACAATTCGTTATTCCCGTTATCCGGATGGTACTACCTTTCTGCTAATTCTCTCTGTTTTCGCAGTTTTCTCGTAAAACCTAATGCTTTTGAAAAGTGGTTAAAAGGCGATTGTTTAGCAAGGTGAAGTCTCTTTTGCCTTTTGTTCGCTTGCGAAGAGTAGACAGCAACCCATTCACAGACTCGTGGTAGAACGATAGGGCTTTTGTGTCTCAAATTCAACTATCGTGTGTAAAGTTAAGTAGGTTGAATTCATTGATGAAATTGTAAGCTGTGGTGAATCTGCCAGACCGCCTTCTTGCGTTGTTTCATTTGATTACTGCGAATTTTCTTTGTTCGTCTGTAATTTTACCTTTCTGAGAATGTGCAAAAAACAAGGCATTTTATTTCTGCGATTTGGTTCGGCAAGCACTTTTAGCGCAGCCTTCTTTTTTCGTCTCCAAGCTTGCAACCAACTCATTAGTAGGCTCGAATTTTCTTTTTTTTCTCGTTTTAGCTTTTAACCTCCGAAATTAATTATTTTTTTGCGACGCAGACTTACTTCCCGTTGTGAATTCGTTTTTCTGCGCTACCTTTGCCTTGAGCCTACAATTGCTTGCCATCCTTAGAGGAGTATTTTTTTGAGTGGATCTTATAAGTTTTATCTGTAATAGTTGTTCCTTGTCCTATTCCCTGGGCGACTCCTTGATGTGTACTGTTTTCTTCTCATAGTGGTCCCTGCGATTTGCACTCCCCTTTGCATCTTCGTCCTAAGTCATAGACAGATTTAGCGTGTGCAGTATTTCTTACAACCTTTGAATCTAGCGTTTGTCTTCTTGTGGTAAGATGAGTGCTTGTGGTCCCTATTTCGTTGGCGCAAACCTTTTGCAAATGTTTGATCCTAATTGCAATCCAGCTGACGACGACGACGACGACCAGACCGCAGCACGTGTAGCATGGTGTACAGAAGGGACAGTTTCATGGCTATCGTATCACCTCTGCTTTTACGCGTTCCGATTGTAATGTCCTTTTGGGCGGCGCACCTGAAAGTACTGAGTAGTTGTGTCAGACACTGGGAATTGTGAAGTTTGCTTAACAAATAAAGGGTCTCAGGAATTACCACTATGCGGGTGAGCTGAAAACCAACATTTTCGGGGTATCCACTGACCCATAGACGTCTACACCCTTCAAGTGTCTAATTGCTGACTAGGTTGACGCCCCCTGCTGGTACGGGCATCCAAGATTGTAGACACCTCCTTTCACAAGAAACTTTATCACCACACTTTGTTGTACACAGACACTGGCACTGGTCTGTGCCATTCATGACAAACGATGTCTATTCCTTGTATAGCGTGACCTATCCCTTCCTTCTTCGCGTGACACCTCTGCATTATGAATGCTCGTGAGGACACAAAACCAGCACCTCTGTTTAGACCTTATTTCCTTCTTATTTATTGAGGCTTTTCCCATTCCATGCTGTTTTCATTTCGCAGGTTCAAATGTCGATGGTGTGGGGATTGAATGGTGACGAGAGGTCCGCTGCCCAAAGCGGATTGTAAGTGCAATTTGTCGGTGTAGAAACACTGCTACCATCGTGGAGTCCATGAAAACCACGCGTCAGGAGGGAAATGGGACACTGAAATGATCACCTCTGTCTTCTGGCAGCACTTTGATGTTGAACAGCACAAATTCTCTGAATCCTGATTCCCCACTGTTCCTGATACCTACATCTCCCTATCCAAGCTGTGATGATGTCTCTAACAGTGTTGTATGTTCCTGTTCATTTTTATCATTATCAACTTTAAGAATATTACTCATTTGTATTTGATTCTTCTCAAACAAAGGAACATGGGTGTTGAGTGATTTTGCGCAGGCGAAAATAAATTTGCTTTTTGATCGACGTGGCCGAGGTGCGAAGTGAGGTGGTCCACTGTAATATGCCAGAACAGTCTCGAGATTGTGGTGGGAGTGCAGCAGTCACATTTTGCTACGAGCGAATCGTTAAATAAAAATGATTATTTAGCGCACCACTTTTGTGTTGAGAGGTGAGGGAGTGCATATACTATGCACAATGGTTCAAGCTAGGTTTTGGCAAGTCTAAGTTGATTTGCATAACAAATTGTAACTATTAGGGCAGATTGAGGTGGCATATTATCAAACGGCCAACGTGGTGACGTCAATTGAAACTGTTTTTAACATAATCACGGATATTTTGGGCCAATGGGCTACCCATAGCTTCACTTGTGTTCACTTCCGCATGCCAAAGCAATTCGACGTAAGCGATCGCCGCATTTTTGTTGATGCTGCAAGTGCTATGAGAAAATTTTACTGAATTTGGACGCATGCGCTTAATTAGTGATAGATTTTATTCGAATAATGTCTATGAATCTTAGTCATTTGGACCTGTATATCAAATGTAATGCATCATGTACCGTTTAAGACCGAAAATAAATGCACTTGAGGGTTATAATTTCTAAGACACATTTCAACTGCATATTGGGTATTTTGTTAAGCAACACAAGTCTTTATGCTAATCAAACCGCTCATCATTTTGAGGTCATCAGCGGTAACTGCTTTCCATCTCGGTAAATTGGGTCCTTTGATGCATTAAAACGTCATGAGTTTGGCAGGAGAGGGCCGTGTATTTTAAAGGACTTATCCTACTTACTAGGGATCGCTTGGTAAAAATGGGCTTGTAGGGCATGAATTTCACTGGAACGTGTCGCGTCTGACTGGAGCATAACTTGCTAATCATGAGTCCTCTACCTAGCGATCCAGGGTTAGAATTCTGCCTTTGGCGTCACTTTGCATGTAACTCAGGTAGGAATAAATTCCATTTTGTGATTTCTTATTATACTTGTCGTGCATGAACTAACAACAGCTATTTGCTAGGCAATCGCTTTGCTTCATACAAATTTAAATGGCGTGATTATCTGTAAACTACGCTAAAATCTTAGTCAATTTAAGTTATTTAATAGCTTTGGGGTTGTAGCTAGAAGCCTTCAAAGCAAGGCGAGAAAAGGAGAGGTTAGAGTGGTAGTAAATTTGGACTGGTAGCCTAGATCAATGTAAGCATAAGGCATAACATGGGTGAATAGTGCCAAATTAGCTCAAGTGCTTTGTGCTCGAAGTATTCCTCCCATTGGTCTTAAAGTGATTCCAATAAGGCCCTGGCCGTTGTCCTGTGTGGCGCCAAAATCGCAGGTCTCCTCTGAAACTACAGCATTTGGTGCCATGCGGCTCTGCCAAGAGTGTGCAATAACAAACAGCCAGGGTGAATGGATATTACACCCCCGCAAAATTGGTTCCTCGCAATCTAACACTAATTAGGATTAGGCCTCAAATGTTGGGTTACTTGCCTTTCAACGAAGTACAGTTCGATTGTAAGACATTTAACGCTTAGAAATGAGCACAATTTCAATGCGAAAACTAGGATAACTTAGGTACATAACTGAGATCCACTTTCTTGGTTTTCTACCTACAATTATTCAAATTTGTACTCAGCTGCTTCTGTCGTCGCTGATAGCTGCGATGTTCCTCGAGTTATGCAGCAAAAATTTAGACCTGGACGACAGTTAAGTAGACTATTATGGCAAAGGCAGCCAAACTAATACAAGCATATAGAGCTCCGTTATATTCTGTTTACTTAGATCCAGAATCGACTAGAATTGTAATTTAGCAGCTTAAACCATTTTGTAGTTACTTGCGGCAGTTCTCCTATCAAGTTGAAGAAAGTAGCGTTTGGCCGATGATGAGAGCGCCTAGCTTGGCACAGACGTTTGATAGCGTACGTTCGAACAATCGGGTACCTCTGCGACCAGAAATGTTCCAAATTAAAAGTCATTGGCCCGTTTTATTCTGTAAATTCTTCCAACAAGTTTATAGAGCTAAACTCTTCTTTCCCTTTTGGTCCAGAACCGGTCGGAACTGGAACTCACCATTCTGCTTCCCTCTTTAGTTGTTTTCGGAAGTTCTTGTCCACAAATCAATTAATTTTGGCTTGTCTGTTGTTATGTAAGGATTCCGTTTTGGCAAAGAAAGTTACGGCAGTTCTCGTTTTAAGCTCGGACAACGTAGGTGTGGTCGAGGTGCAGGGTGTCGATCGTGACAAGGAAAGCTGAGACACTACAGGTCTAGGCATGCGCTTTGTTCTTTCTGTTTTTTTTATCTCGAGTTGCTTGGATTTGAGATTTGGCAGCCTACTTCCTTTTGTATATCCTTGCAGCAGTTCTCGCTATGAAATCAGGCAATGTCGATGCAATTAAAATGCAGATTGTCTAGATCTGCAAGGAGAGCTAAAAGAGTACGGTAATAAAGGAAAATGAAAAAAAAAATAAAGGGTTTGTGCACTTAGGACAAAGACAAAGTAGTTCAAATTTAAACAGTGACAATGCATGTGTGAGAATATGGGATAAAGGAAGTAAAGTCGAAGAGATCGAATTGGGCAATGCATTTTTAAAAAGCTTGGTTTATTGTACGATGTCTTATCAATGGCACCATGCAGATAATTTATTCTCTCCGCGCCTGCTCTTGCTTCCTCTTCCTTCTCATCCACGATTCATCCGTGCTCTACTCTTATTCCTCGCTTCATTTCCGCGCGTCGTTTCAATATTATCATGTCTGGTATCCAGTGTAAAACATGTAGCAAAATGACTATGATTAGCCTCTTCTAGTGTGTCATTTGAAAAAGTGTTTTTCACTAAGCCAGTTCCTTTATATTTTACTCACTCACATAGCTAGATGAGTGGGGAAATGAGTCAGTGTAGAAAAGGATGGGCGAAAGTAAGGAAGAAATGAAGAACACTGCACCGCAGATCCATACGCACGACTTCTCACCTTCATGCTTCAATTTAACCATTCCTTTGTCCCTTTCTGCTTAAAATCCTTATTACTTTGCTCCTACCGATGGCGAATGGACCGCCATTGCCATTCGCATCAGAAAAACCTCATTGTTAACCCAATAACAATCTTTAGGAGTGAATTGCTGGTTCCTAAAACCAAATTCAATCCTGCGCTACGCTTGCTATGCTGCATTACTTTCACGTCTTAAGTCTTAAAATAAGCAGTAGTATAAGTAAAACTGCTGGTGTACAACAACTTGCTCAATATTCATGTCCCACTGCGGAAGAACTGTGGTGCGGTACGCGCTTCTAAGCTTGACTGAATCATACTGGGTCAGAATAGGAAAGATTAGCAACCCATGCTAAATTATGACAAGCTCGAGTAAAGCGCCTTATACTTTGCTATTTAAAATAACCCGCCTAATCAACTCGACACAACTCATTTCATTGAGAGTTGAGGTGTCCACTATAAATCGCGCAGTCATGAGAGCTCAAGGTGCGCAGACTAGAAGTAGACCTGATGCTCTCTTGTCTACGCCTTTTTTTTCTCCTTGTCACTCCAACGCATCTTCGGTGAGTGTCTCCTTTTTCGCATACTGTGCTCTACACACTCACGTATTGCGTCTTACCTAATGCCATACCGTTTGTGCTCCTCGCATAAAATACATACGGGAAATGGGAGTGAATAATTCAAACAATTTAGCTTCTTATTTTTCCACTTTAGTGCCACTGGAAAATTTCGCTCCTCTGCCTCCTTTATGCTCCTCTCGATTTCCCCTACCACCGCACCGTCTGCCGGTGCCCTCTTTGTAGGTTCCCTTTCATCTCTCCACTAGTCTCAATCTAGATTACAACATGAGCTAATAATGCGCAGATCAGACCAGAACGAGTTAGACTGGACCTGAATCAATCACGCTCTGTCAGAGACAAAATCGTGTCTTAACAAAGTTTAGCTATGATTACCATCAAATCTCTTTTTCTATCTTTCTCTTGCCTTAGTTTGTACTATACTACTTCGCCTCAATTCCATCTCCTACTTCTACTCCTTCTTCACTTAGCCTTTGGGGAGCGAGGGTGGGCGTGTTGCTCCAACTTCTTCGTAATTTGTTAGCTGGTCGAATTCCTACCTGCTCATCCTACTGTCTACGCCTTTTATTCTTTTGGTAAAGAATTTTTCTGTCTGGCTTTCCACTCTAGGCCGCCCGCTCCATTTCCACCATGTATCTACGCCTCTCTGTCTGTTTGCCTAAGTTTGTGTATATTGCATTTTTTACCTTTATTTTCGTCGGTTGGGTAGTCGCTTGAATTGATATCTCACAAAAAACAGATAAATCGAGTCGACATTTTCGTCCTGGGCACAATAAAATCTCTTTTGGCCATCCGTTGGATGGCTAGTTCTTTGGCCATTCTATCTCAACTCCACACATTGCTGACGTTTTATCAGCCATTCACCAATTGACTTTACTTCATTTAATTGCTTTTTCATTCCTGTAGCTCTAAATCCTCTCTTTTTTAGACTGAAGTGGACACAGCACATAAAACTGGCAAAACACACATACCATGTGTAGAAAATTTGTCTCCTGCAAGACGCAATACATGTGAGTGAATAGAGTGCAATGGGCGAAGATGCGTTGGAGTAAGGCATGAGAAGGAGGCATAGACAAGAGAGTCTTTGCCTTTCCATGTGTACTTTGATCCCTAGTGTCTGCGAGAAAGATTGAAAAGACCTCAACTTACGTGGTATGCAGTTGTATCGAGTTGATTAAGCAGGCCAAACTGAAGTGTTGGGGCGGACTTAACTTTTAACACATATGACGCATGTGGGGACGAGGCATACACGATAGGTGAGAACTCAACGACTTGCCCCTAAATATTGCTATTGAGCCAACTAAAAGTATTTCTATGCGTTTTTCCGGCAGGTGTTAAGTAACATGATATTTTAGCCAAAAGAGATAGGGAATGATTTGGATGGAGGCGAAGGGACGAGAAGTCGCTGATGTGGAAGGAGTAAAGGTGGACATGGACAGAAGGGGGTTGGAAATGGACGCTGTAGGATGACTCCCCACATTGCTCTGGTGTGGCCTTCTTTACTGCTTTCTATATTTCCACCATCTGTTCCTGAACTGATTTTAATCGCTTACTCATCTGGACGCGTGTCTAGGTAAAATTAGAAGAATCCGTCCCAATGACACGTGAAGTAGCCAGTCATAGCTCCCTTTCCATGCGATTATGCTGGAAATCGAACGGGAAAGTATTGAAATGACGCATGCAAGTGAATTCCGGGAACAGAAGGTAGCACAGGTAGAGGAAAAGGTGTTGGAACCAAAATTTACCCCTATTTTCTGAGATATCTATTTGTTATTGCCCTTTTGACGTCTCTGAAATGAAGGATTGAAAGGCTTGGAGTGATGAGCAGATGGACAGGATTGCGATGGAAGCAAGGGATACAAATAAGGCTAAGGGCAAGAATAAATCGAGGCAGGAAAGAGGCACCAACGCATAACTGAATGGCAAGAACGGCAGCACGGCGAAGCAAGATGAATGAATGTAGGCGTGCAACACGTAGAACAGCATGCCTGACAGTTTGTCTTGTGGAGGACCAATTTGAACCTGACACGTGCGAATTGATTGCAACACGTGTCGTGTGGTGTCGCCTAGTGCCATCTGGTGTGAACTTCAGACAGTACTACTTGTAGGTGGCTTTGAGGAAAAAGGCGTCACTCACTTTTGTGCATCGTAGCGCACGCAAAGGAGGAGGGAGAGAATGAGAAGATCCACCGATACTAATGCATTTTGACTGCTTACCCTCGGCTTTTTTTGAGGGGACGGCTATTATGCATTGGCAACTCACCCCTTTCGATTACTATGGCGCCAGCGAAGGTGCGTTTCTGCCGTTCGCTTTAGTTTTATGCCAAGACCAATTGCTGCTTTGCATCAGGGAGCACAATGGCGGTTAGCAAACCTCACCTACTACTGCTCCTACTTCACACCTCATAATTCGTAGACGCGTCCAACTTCCACCCCATCATCACGTTGCCCAATTCTTTTCTTCTCTCCATGCAAAATTCCTCTACCTGGCGCTCTATTTTAACGGGTAAGAACGTGCGCTTTCTGCCTTCGACGAACCACCTGCTCCTTTTCCACTGTGCATTTGTGCTTGCCCCAGTTTGCGCGTGTGTAATTGCTCGCGTTTATCTTCGTCTTTTAAAGAGTCGTCTTCATCAGTGTCCCCGAAAACATGTAAGAACGTCTGTGTGCGTGCCTGTGCGTATGTGAGTGCAAAGGCATATTCATCCCATCCTCTCCTTCTAAGTTGTCCTTCAAGCTGAACAAGTCGATAGTTCTATCTTGGTTGAAGTAGGACCTCCTTTGAGCGTTCGTTTTATGGCCAGTTAGTTGCCTTATTAATTTAAACTGAACTTTCCACCAACATTCCATCATTTACACATCAACCAACTCATTTCGCTATATTTAATCGGTTTTTACTTCCTGCGGCTTCTCTACTTCCTCTCTTATTTCTGATTGAAATCGACAGGCCACATGGAACTGACAGAAGGATTTGCGCCTGGTCAAGGCGATTCGTCGCCCACATTGTCAATAATTCATGTCGCCTGTGCGGACGCGCGGCAGGTCCACAAAACAGGGCAATGCGTTGCACACCGCAATTTATTAATCAGACGGCGGAATCACTGAACGACGACTGTGCGACTCCCAATGGAAAATCGTCAGTACCTCCCACTCATCGAATTGGCGTAGCGAAACAGCTCAGCCCTCACGGAGCCCGGTGGCATTTACAAAAGGACAGCATTTGTCGAGTACGCTCCGACAAACTTAAAACATAAATGAGACGCTACGAGCAAAATGATTTTCACTTATAATGATGCAAAATCCAAGGGGTAAAGGGGATCTTCGCCTAGCCACAGAGTGTTGATAACGATCTGACCACAAAAAGCCACCGAAAGAGGCAAAAGTAAAGAGAAGTTCTCGTTACAAAAGTGCTATTTAAAACGGTTCTCATGGAAGCACAACGTTATAGTCCTAATGATTTTTTATATCGCAGATCAGTTAATAGTAAGTCCTCCTCCAAGTTTTCGATGCTGACTAATAATTTTTATGCACGATGCTGATTCCCTTCTTGTTATCTTAAGAAAACATAATATTTTAATGCTTACGCTCTTTTAAAGGTACACTGTAGGCGACAGTCAGGAACACAACTTCAATTCCTCGATCCCGACACAGTCAGTTCAACAGCACTCTGCTAATAGGCTATCAATCAGTCATTTCGTCTAATACCATGAAGGAGTCTCGTAGGTATCAACCTTCTCGTACTAGGCATGGGCAAAGGATCTGACACACTGCTGGCATGAATTTCGGTGGTGTTGCATGTGAATAATGGAGGAATCGGCAAGTTATTTATAGTTAACCCAAACGCTATGCCACTACTGTTTCAGATAGTAATAAAAATATTCAGCAAAAAAATTTGCACGTGTGTCGTTCGTTCAGCTCTCTGTCTCGTTTACGGTCACTTGGATGTTAATCGGACATTCGTCGGGTGCAGTGCCGTGCTAAGGCGAATTTGGGTAAACTGCTTGTCATCAGTACAATGGTTAGACGCTTCAAATACTGCTTGATAGCAGGACATTTCGTAGCAAGAACAGAGTATCAAGCGCTGACTTGGTTACAAACATTGAAGGACATGAACCATTCAGGTGCACACTGATACGAGTAATTGTAGCAATATGACTTGGCAGCTCATTAAAGAAAAGAAAATGAAAATGGCAACGCAAACGCAATATCCTGCAGACCTCTCTCAGTAGAAAAAGGTGGCGGTAGAAGGGGTACGATAGTTTTGAGCGAACCTACTAAACATTATTAGAAAAGCACACAGAGTACCGATTTTGACGCGGCCATGCATACGAGAGGTTTCTGGCACCTTATTTTAGGTCTACAGTCGGAGAGATGAGCTCGTCTAGCAAGCCTCTAGTGATCCCAGATTCACTGATACAAGCAGCCTCTCAAGAGTAGCAGGAGTGGTTGGATCATGTGATCCAAGAAGACAGTAGAGGCATCGAGCAAACCATACTTGTGGCCATCACCTACTACAGACATGCATCACGTAGAGCAGTATCAAGACCTCATATTACATTGATCGTATCTGATTAAAAGTAGCAGTTAGTGCCTAATTTTCTTAAGAGAGCAGTTTTCTTGTAACAAAGTAATGGACCACCTCACTTACATGCACAATGGTGTACAGAACTCGGCCAAAGTGCAGAAGCACAAAGGCAAGTGATGCCTACTCCAAAGAAGCCACTTAACAACATGTGCAATTGATCCAGTCAGAAGTGATGAATCACAAAACTAACCACCAGAGATACTAGCACTCGCATTCCATCGCCTTCCACATTTTATCTTGCTTCCCATTTTATCGTCTAATTTACCACCTAGTTCTTTGTCAACGCCTCTGTCCTGCTTCGTTAGCTATTTATCTTCAGTCCACTTCGCATCCTTCACCTCCATCGCCTCCCTCCCAATCGCAACTTCCCACTCCGTTGTTTGAAAGACGTCAAAAGGCCAACAAAGATAAAATTGTGATAATTGGAGGTAGTTCTGCTACTACTTTCTCCTCCTCTACTTCTTAATCTTAATCTCTTTACTAACCTCAAATATGTGCTTCGTCGTTTCGACATTGTCACAACTGATTCCAGTGTATTTTACTTACCAGGGTAAACTATGAGTAGCGTCTTTGAGTGTGCCGCTTGATAGAAACTTACAGTCCTTCCACAAAGTCAATTCCTACATGCTTCACTAAAATACAAGGTCGAAGCGATGGGTAAACGAAGGCATTTATGAAGATGTAAGGAAAAGAGGGCAGGAAATGAGGTGCGCAGTGCTCCGGCACTGTTTACAAACATCCAACAATGGCCATTTTTCATCTTCACCTCCTGTCCAACTGTTCTTATGCGGTTCAATCACTGCCATTGTCCTCTCCGGTGCAAGACAGCAAATGGTCTAGGCATGCGATTAGAAAATAAGCGACAGAAGCACATCTTCACTAGCTCCATAGCAATCATTAGTTAGCCACTAATTTCTTTACTCAATTCATAGATTGCACTGCCTCTACTGCCCATAACTATTCGAAAGGCAACGCATTTATTCCAAGCACACTTATATCAGTGACCCACCTCAAGGCAAAAAAAGACAAAGGCGAATTGCGTCTACTCTTACAGAACCACCAAGAGGAATGCCATCTTAAGCCCACACTAGGTGGCGCTGAGAGATTCCACCCGACTGCACGTTCTGCCAATCGATTCACGTGTCAGGTTCAAACTGATCAGTCATGCAACCAAGAGTCCGGCATGCTCACATGCGTCTTGTATCGTCTACGAATGTTCATTTTTCATGAATCCATCCCTATAACTCCTTGTTTTCGATCTTCTCTCCCCATCACTCTAACCTCCTGACCCACTTTTTAGAGACGTCAGAAGATCAAAACAGATAGATATCGTGGAAATTAGGAGTAAGTTATGTCACTTTCCCCTCTTTCTTCTCTTATCTTCCTGTCCAATTGCATCCACTTTCTTCTTTACTGCATTTGTGTGCGCCATTTTCAATTATCAAACCTGGTGCCCAGTGTAAATCGCATAACAAGGAAAACGATGGTTAGCCTCCTCTAGTGCGCCATTTAAAAGGGCTCAGACGCCTTTTATTAGGTTGGTTACTTCTTGGTTTACTTAATCAGGTAACTAGATTAGTAAAATCAGTCAATCACTTCAAGAAGAGATAGGTGAAAGAAAGAAAGAAATGCAGAATGTTGCACCATAGCACTGTGCAGAGTTATCCGATGGTGCTCTTGGAATTTGAAACGTGAACTGCCGCAGGCAATCACCTAAGGAAGCGGGACACTGAGTCTCATCTCTGATCAGTTTTGGAGTCAAAAGAGGGAGAAAAAGGTTGTTGCTTTATGCCCTTGGTTGAAGCTTTTATGGAATGAAAATTGCATCGCATTTTCAGTTTGGATTATTTCCGGTCACAGGGAGGTTGAGCTATTTGAAGGTAAACATTAGTGCATTACCAATTTTCCATGTCAACCTAGATGCTTTTATTGTTGACTAAGCTTTAATTTTATAAGTTAATAAGAAAGCAACTGCAAGCAATCACTGAATGAAATAAGACGCTATGCTGTAATTCCCACCGATTCTGCATTTAAACGAACAAATACAACGCAGCCCTGCATGCTTGTGTCATTGAAGCTCTCTTTGCCAAAATGTGCTACTTCAATATGGGTTAGCCCTAAATAAAAAATTGAATTACCGTATGTAAAAGCTACGAAACATAGATTCCATAAGCACAAATGCCTCCGTAGATACTTCTATCAGATTAACAGTAATGTTTCTACCAGCATCGCTTACGTGGATACTCACACTCCTGCTCCCGAATGTGGTGGCAATTCATGGATCCACAATTGAAATTACCTGTCGCATGCAAAGACCATCGCTTAAACAGACTTACTCTACTGGTACGTCTTTTCCACTTTGTCTGTTTATTCCTCACACGTAAAGTGGTTTAGAGTGATTGGCATGAATTCTACTAATTAAGTTACAAAATAATTATGTATGAACATTGTTTGCAAAGTCGAGCCTAGCATATTTTCCCAGTAAAACCCTGTTATATTAAAACAATTTATCCATTTTTACTTTCTTTTATAAGATTAGAAATGCAGATATGGCTCCTTCTCCCTGCCATTTCATCTACAGTTTCAACCAACGTGACATGCAGATTCTCCATTTACTGCATTAAGAAACGTTTTGACTTAAGGCGCACTTTGTGCATTATAATTTGACGTGAGAAGGACATTAATAAGCAGAAAACAGGGTTCTCTGCTCTTAATCTCGAATCGCTTCTACGCACCTATTTCTCATAGATTCATCACTACCAGTGAAGCGTTGGTGCTGAAGTGTCGGCTTCCATTTGTTTACGCTTTAGTTTTGCTTGATAAACAGATTTCGACACCACTACTGACCCAAACCAGGAAATCCTCCTTTTCGTTCTCTGCACATTTTAATCTAACTAGTGCGATCAAGAGCAGGATACTGCCTGACGCTCGGCAAGTCCCAAATTCCTAGACTCAGGGTTATTCGTGGGCATTGTGAAGTGCACACAGAATTCGCACAAGTACCAGTAGACCATGAAAGCTAACGTTGCCAAGCCGTGACTTTATTAGGAGCTTCACGAGCTTCTCCTCTTGTTCATAGCAGTGACGAAGGTGTGTGCCTTAGGAAATTGTGCATCTACGGGAATTATTAGGCCCTTTATCCTCTCACCA
The DNA here is from genome assembly GCA_036345935.2 of Taenia hydatigena. Classification (NCBI taxonomy): domain Eukaryota; kingdom Metazoa; phylum Platyhelminthes; class Cestoda; order Cyclophyllidea; family Taeniidae; genus Taenia; species Taenia hydatigena. Next base: position 29,964 of record JADWOT020001737.1, on the reverse strand, counting down.
AAGTCCAATGTAGTTTTAGATATTTTTCAAAACAGGCCTGCCCCTTCGCACTTGTCAGTAAATTTGTGAACAAGCCTGTGCACTTGTGAATAATAGACATTCGCTAGGTGGGGGTATGATAGTACACACCAGTTTCTCCCTCTCCCTCTTATTTTGCGGCAGCTCAGGGGCAGAATAAAATGAAATCGCACTGACACACAGCTCCTCATCGGCAAGATTTAAACATAAGAGGTTCCTCAGACAACTAACACACCTACGAGGTTCTGCTTCACATTATTGCTGGTGCATTTTTGTTTCAATATTAACAGCAGCTTCGAGTTATTTTCCTACTTTTAGCGATTTTAAAGAAGGCTTTGCCTCTTGCCCTTCCTTATGATGGTGATTCTACACGGTCTTACTAATGACTGCAGTTTCGATGAGGCAGAAACTTTTATGACTAGGATTGTCTCTAATGCTAACGCTGGCAAGCTGCAGTGTGAATGAGGCTCTCCGTACAAATGACTATCTACACACACACACACACACACACACACACACAAATCGGGACTGCAACCAGTGCTAAGCACAGACTGCTAGTTTTGACGGTCATCTTGATTGACAACGAGATAATCAGATGAACGTTTTGATTTCTTTCTGCCATTTCATCCAACTGTCATTTAAATTTTCGCCCAGTCACTGATTAGATGGGAAAATTGCTGATTAGGAAGGTGCGTTAATCAGTATAAATGTGGGAAAATTGTGCGATTTTATGAAAAGTGTCTAGTAAGCACCTACATTACTTTCATTAGCTAGTTTGTATGCATTTCTGAAAATTCAGCAATTCCAAAATCGTTTTGCCACAACTCGCACTGGACTTAATAAAATGCTGTTATTCTTGTGTAGCTTCAATTCCAAGCCCAGACACTATGATTGCTGATAGAACAGATGTCACTCCAGCCTGCCGGGAACAAGCAGCCGCCTCCGCGTTTACGAATGGTGTGCACCGCATGCATACGCACAACTATGAATTAGAGAGTTTGCATCCAATCAGAAATTGGATGCATTTAACATGGCCTTACTACTGATTGGATGTTTACCTAACCAATCACAACGGCCGCAGTCTAGCCTGTCGCTCCCATAATTTCAACCGGAATGGCGGTGAGTGTTTTTGACGGTCCATGTATTTCTGATTGTCGGGTGGAATTATTGCGTGAAATGAAACCCATTTAAGTACTAAACCTTGGTTGCTTTATTTTCAAGGCAAAGCTAGCGTGTTTTTAGGGTGGTATTCGCCAAATTGACGATGTTGTCGCTTTCTACTATTCGTCTGCCGTCAAGAAGCCACTTCAAGACCTTTTAATCAACCTTCTTCAGCATGGGGTCAATATTGAGGTAAGCGAAAGGCTCAGGGCCCCCTTCATTTCTCCACTAGTCTCAATCGTGATTGTGAAATAATCAAATAATGCACAGATTCATAACTTAGATCATACTAGCATAGGTTAGACCGGATCTGACCCATTCGTACTCTGCCCGATGCTATGCCTTGATTACTATTAATCCTACATTTCTATCCTTCTTTCTGTTGATTTAGATTGCCCTGCACCACTTTGCTTCACTTTAGTCACCTACTTCTGTTCCTCCTTCACTTACCCTTTTAAGAGTGAAGGTAGGAGCGTCGCCTCCACTTCTTACCCTGTAACTTGTAAATTAGTCGAATCCCTACATGCCTATCTCACTACTTAATCTTTTTGTCTCTGTGGAGAATTCCTCTACCCGACGCTCTACAAAAACTAGGACGACTAGGCGCTTTTCCTCTAGACGGCCTGCTCCGTTCCCACTATGTATCTACGCCCGTCTGTTTGCCCTAGTTTGTGTGTGCATCATCGTCTACTTCTATTTTTGTCCTTTTGGAGAGTGGCCTTAATCGGTGTCGCATGAAAATAAATGTGAAGGCACATCCATCTCATCCTCGCCTACTAACTTGTCCTTCTAGTCGATGGAGTCGCATGCGAAGAGGGCGCTGGCAGACGATGAGGTGAGAGGCGTTCTCTTGCACTAAATTACAGCTAAGCGGCCAATCTTATTCATTGTTTTTAGCCAGGTGGTCTCTTGATCATCCGTTTTTACTCCAACCATGCCCACTATGTGTCAGTGTCCAAAGTGTCTGGACATTGTATAACAAAAGGAAAACTCTAGTAAACATTGGACGCAACTTGGTGTGAATGACGTTTTGGACCTTTGATTCCGCTGAGAGGACGTTGGGATAGATTGCCATGCGTGTATCTTCCCTTTGCTTGATGACGGGTGTTTCAGGCCTTGTGTTTCCGGAAGGAAGCTAGAAAATCGTCAATCTGGGTTGTTTTAGCACAGCAATAACGTGTAAGAGCTTTTCATGTCACCCGCAAAAAGCTTAAAACTACACACAGTAATCACGGCTGATGTCCTTTGAGCACCGCTTTGGGCTCAAATGACATTGCGTCCCTTCACGACTCTAATTTATCAGGATACTTGGTGATGCGAGTGACAATCTTCTGCTTCGAAACGTAGCTTTGATCTTACTCTAGCCACTTTTACCTGCATTTTATGGGTTTTCTTTTGTAGACGCTTTGGTTATATCGTTATAATTTTGTAACTAAGCAGACATTATCCTTCTTCTGAGCGTAGATTGTGTGTGGGGAACCATTATGCACAAGCTGTCAACATGAAAGCTACCAAAACATGAAGGTAGGGTGTTTGAAGACATGCCTTGCTTGCATTCGCCCACATTTTGTCATAAAATAACCAAGTAACTGAGAGTTATTTGTCCTCAGTCAGCAGTTTTTTGTTATGTTAGTCCGCCTCCTGTTAGTGTGCTAAATTTAATAACAATTTTATGCTCTGATTGCATAGATCTTGGATATTTAGTTGTGCACTTGGTGTTTGAGTTAATTACGAGGCTTTCGAATCGCCTGCATCACCACGCTTCGTCTCTTGTGATTTCTTTGACTTACTTCTTCTTGAGACCCAACTCGCTCTTCTACAAAAATTACATTAAATTTGATTGACAAATGTGGATTTCCATGTTTCCAGCCTGGTTTGTTTCAGTTTACTTTGCCGTGAGCTGCTTTACTTTCCAATTTCGATTGCAACACCTGTACCTTGTCATTGCAAAACTGCTTGGCCATCATTGCTTAAGTACTAGTAACCTTCAACTTGCGATTCGACGCGGGCCTTTTCATCGCATGAAGCAATACAAGGCGTTTATTCTTCACCTGCTTAGAGAGGGCATAGCAGCAAAAGACATGAAAGGAACATACCAAGTGCCGAATGGGTGGGCGCATTCAGCACAATGAATATGAGAATGGCACACACTTACTCTGCATTTGCCGATAGAAGAGCATACACCATCGGAGAGTACGGAAAGTTAGCACCTCTCTCAGCTTCATACGTCTACTTTGTGCTTCCTTACGTGAACATAAGGCACGCTACGTTCTGTACTACTGTGTGAGTGCGTGCACTTATGAAAATAAAATGTACATGCTTCTATTTATCTTGAAATACTTTTGAAGTGACATCGCTGAACTACTCAGAAGACCAAAATTGCATGTTTTGAAAAATATTCATAACCAGAAATTATATTATTTAAATAGCGAATCCTATGTAACTAGACTAACGATTGAACTCATACTACTCACAGCATGCAGACTCTTGTGAGCTGTTCTATTACAGGCCAAAGATTTTTAAATGTTAAGGATTGGCGCTGCTTATAAAACATGCAAGCGTTCGGTAAGGGAGTCGAAACAAATTGCACTATTTCAACCTAGTGTGATTTTTTACATGCCGTAACTACACTGCAGCTGCTCAGAAAGCTAAACCACTCGTACAGCTGATTACGCAAACATTGTGCCCTTGGCACCCGCCAACTGTAAAGGACATCATAAGGTTTACTTCTTATACGCATATGCATCCACGCAGTGGCAGAGAATGAATTTAAGTGCCCATCACATTGTCATTAAGCCACACAGATGACAACCAGAAAGAAGGTCGTCCCCAAAGCAGCAAGCTCCTCATTCGTGGTAGCATCAGCAGTTCTTTTATTTTTGCTCGCCTCGCCCTTTTTACCAACAAAGGCAACGTCATTGGTAACGACGGCGGCAGTAGAGCAAACAACATTTCAGCGGGACGATCTCAAACCAGGAGTATGGAATGCTCTTGCCAAACATGCCGCAGATAAGGTCTTTGAGTCAGTAAAGGGATGTACGATCTGCAAAGTCTTCGAAAGCACCTACAGTAATGTGGCCAATTGGGTTGCGCAATGTATTAGCAGGTAAAATACCTCCCATATGGCTATGAACTCGAGTTCTCACCAATCCATGTACTCTACTCATAGATGCTTATTCTTGCAGTCTCAAATTTTCCATTCGCAATCTCTGTAACTAGGTCAAAAGTAAATGGTATCTAATCTTTTATTTGACTATTTTTGGATTTTTAGTTTATCCAACTAGTTTGTGCGAATGCACAGTCACTTTAATGACAAGCTAATGAAGCGCGTGTGTATGGCAAAGCTGAACTGGGTGGAAGTCGGAAGTGATTCAAGTTTTCCTCCAACAAAACGAGGGCATAATGTGTGCTTTCTGCCGTAGCCACATTAAAAGTAATGAACCTTATTAAGGAATTAGTTAGTCACGTCCTCCTTAGCTGCAACAAGTCCAAGTTTTGCAGACTACTAATCCCTATTTTCAGTCTGGGTTTCCAAAAACGAATACAGCGACTCTTTTGACATGCTCTTTGAAAAGAATTTAGAGCTTGCTAAAATGCATGTGTGAAATTAATTTGAGGCTTAATCAAAGTTTGCTCTCTGAATCCTTCACACTTGTCGACAGCATAATTTCTGCAACTCGTCCCACTAAGAAGTGTGCTTTTATATATGAATCAGGTAAACTTGAACGCAATCCAGTCAGTAGCATAATGCCAGTATAGCATCTTAGTTTTGAAAAGTCAAGTACAACTAAGTCAAGAAGAGTACGAATCTTACACTGTTAGAATGTCGAAATTCTTTCACTTAAACCATATCCTGTCGATGTGTAGTTAGACTCACATCATCACCTTCTTTGTTACCACTTAGGAGCATCTGCATGATGGACAAAAGCTCAAGGTCGAACGGATAAGGTAGCCCCCAACCATACATCTTGTTAAACAAATTGAAGCAGGTGTTATCATCTGCTTACCTCATATTCCTTCACACAGCGATTTTGGCGGTTCATTAGCCCTCCGCATTAATTTCCGAATTCACACGAAGAATTTCAGTCCGAACTATCGGATTGGAAGGGATATCAGCAAGAGTGTTTATTATGCGGCCTTTGTGGCGTCAAATGCTCAACTTGCCTTTAAATGTCACTATCAGACCATAAAATTTTTTCGTATTGGGTCATGGTAGCAGATTTTAAAGGTTTACATGCAACATGGAGTTACGATTCCACTTAGCTGGAAGACAACTGAACTTTGAACCCCATTGGCAGCTCCCTCTCTTTGTCGCGTGCCGATTTCCACACTGCTAAACTATGGCTTCTTGTTTCTTAGCCACGAGGGTTGAATGAGTGCATGCTTGCCCTATAACTGGTTCGTGATAGTTGGAATTCCCTTCGGTGTTCAAGAAGACCTTTTAGTTCTACGCAGCCTTCAACACCTGCTATTAAGATTCGATTATAGACAACTCGAATGCACTTCTTTGTCACCACGGAGTGAAGACCATAGATACCTTAAATACCTGTCATCAAGTTAAATCGATCATGTTTTATTCTTTCACTCATCGCTGTATATCGGCTCTATTTATTCCACCATGCAACGATCATGAATTTGGTAATACAAATCACTAGTCACTCTGCCACTTCCTACATCCAGCCGGATTGCAATCAGCCTATCACACGTGTGCCCGGTAAGAGCTAAATGGATTTTCGATCGCCCGTTAAAATATAACTGCGCCATATTTATTGCCGTCTCCTTATATTTTTTTCCACACATTCTTTGAAACTTTTGCTCTAATCCTTTGGCCCATTCGCCTGCATTCGTCCACGTGCATATCTACACAAGTGATTAATGATAATCTTTTAAAAGAAGATCCAGCATCCCGCACTTCTCTGCCCACTCATCCACAAAACCAGTCAACCCAGCAAACTTCATTCCCTACCGCTCTCACTTTGATCTTCTGATCCTATACCATTTCGTCACTCTATGCCTTAGTATTCTCTCCCCACGCGATTTGCACTACCGCATCTCCAAATCATCTCATATGCATTTGTGATGCTTTAGCCAAAGATGACATGACCATGGTCCTCACTACCGTGCACCACCGCATGGGGCCCTGTAACGTTGACGCAAACATTTTTATAGATGGGGGTTTTTATTCCCTTGCCTCTTCCTCTCTTAGCTAAGCCCAGAAAGTTTTCTTTCCAAAACGATTCCATAGCCTTCCCTGACTATTCAATTTGCACTCATTTTCAGTTCTTTCATTACAATTGAGAGGAGAAATGACTGCTCAAAAGTCAGTCTTAACGCGTGGCCAGTCTACAAAATAGTAAGCCGGTAGTTCTTTATGTTTTTCATCAACTCTGTGCTATGCATAGCTGAATGCAGAGGCGTCCAGCATTACCAAGGATTCATGGCTACATGCAATAAACAATTTTATTTGCACAAGCACTATACCATTTGATCCCTTAGTGGAAAAAGAAGGTTACATTTTGAACTTAAGCAAATGACGATACACACTAAATGAAGCGCACTGAATTCGTGCTAGGGATGAAGGGCACGTGCAATTCCACACCTCAGTTCCATTAAAGTGTCATTTAAATAGGCCACTGCGCCTGTGCCTTTCCGATCCGCAAATGATTTCTTTGCTTGTTAAAGTACCTCTGGATACAAGCCAGTGTTCTACACGAAAGTGTAAATTTTTCGGAAACCATTATGTGGTCCAAGCACTGGCGAATATAATAATGATATTTGCTTAGCTTGCCATTTTAGGGCACAGATAATCGCGTGCTCATTAATGAACAAGCATGCAACACTGTAGGATAAGTAGAGTGGCAGTGACTGCTATGAATTGGAAAAAAACGACCAAGGAAGCCTCGGCAGCTCTGTCTCATTCTTGCGTAGGATTTCGGGCATATTTGAGAATCATAGGGGAACACTGACTCAGACTCGGGCCTAAGACGCAAAATGACTAACGAATAAATGGCCAACGTTAAGCAACGTGAATACAGCAAGGTGTGGAATGATTGCCGACTCGTACGCAAATAAGTAAACTTACAATGCTACTATGAAAGTGGTAGTAGGTGAGGCCGATGTAGTAGACAACGAGGTGGGATTCAGATCGACAGGGAAAGAAAGGAAGGAGGATGTGCGGGAGCAGGAGAAGCTATTTACTACATTACACATTATTTTAACATCCCCTTAATCACAATATGACATCAAGCAAATGGACAGAATTTTGCTCATTTCCCATTTTGAAACCTTATTTGGACCATAATTCCTGTTCAAGTCCTAGTTTAAGTGACAAACACCAGATCTCTCTCACCCCACTACAGGTAAAACAGCGGTCTAAGATAAGAAGGCTTGTATTCACATAAATATGAACAAAATGAACGCATTAGTTTACAAAGCTGAGCTCTTCATATAGTGTCGCAGATAATTAAATCACAGATTCCTGCATCCGCCTCCAAATTACATCTTGACAGACCCATTCAAATATATCTCCGCGATTTGTGATGTCTCCACCACTATCTTTGACGTGCCATATTCGCCAGTTCATGGGCGCAGTCAATAAAGGAGAGTTATTGACGAGGCCGAGTTTCTTCGCATAATCCATAAAGAGGTCCATCCCACTTTCCTCCTTGTTCCTCACATCGTCTATAATTACAATTCCAAATGTGTGCTTGGGCGACAAGGTCCTAAATATGGCTAGTAGTTCAGTAATAATGTTGGGGCCATCCCTTGGAAACAGTGAAAGCTCAAGTACATAGAGAACGCAGTCAAACGCGGCAAATTGTGCTTTACTTAGACATCGCTCGTACGAATCGCCACGAAGTACCACGTTACCAGTATCCGGAGAAAGATAAAAGATATGTGTCTGAGGGAGGTAACGATGAGTCTGAATGTACACCGATGTGGAACGGGTGGAATTTACAATGTTGAGAAATACATTGCTGTTCACACGCAATGGATGCACAGGATAAGGTGCTCTGCCCCGCTTCGCCAAGATGGAAATGTACATAAGGCAGTTGACTGTTTCATACACACCGTAAGGAGCTCGAATTTGTGAGAACTGAAGGTCAAATTGCATTTGATTAAAGTGCTGCTCGACGGCTTTGCAAATGTCTGCTGTGCGTGGAGGTGACACGTCTGAATACAATGTGGTGTAGACTCGTCTGTCAATCCACTTCCACTTGCTGATGTATGAGTAGGGCGTTTGTAGGAAGAGAATCCACTCCCAGCTTGGAATCGCTGTGCAAACATTCACTATGTCAACAACGCCGAGGTATTTGCACAACATTTTAACCAAATCTGGACGGAGGTCTGTGATCTTCTTATTTTGCCAATCCGTCTGAAAGGTGCAGTCGGTAATTAACGGACAACTAGGAATATTCTAGGCAGAATGGGAACAAATTATCAAATGCATAATGCGTGGTGATATGCAAAAAGTAGAAGACACCTAGGCCGTAGTTTGCAGTTAAACTGAGGGAACAGTATTTTCAGATAGCCTGGTAGACTCAACTCACTTCCAGCTCCATGTCGTGATTTCTGACGAACGCTTTGAAGCTTTTGCAGCGTGAGCAAAGGAGAATTGCGAGATAGACCCCAACTCGTCTTTACCATTGGAAAGCGAGAGATAATCAACCTTAAGAGTGCCATTCAAGTGCAGTTCTAACGATGATTACATTAATCTGCGGATGTAAAACCGCTCCTTCTCATCATGTGAAATACAGTTAGACTTCCTCAAATCTTCTTATATATTAAAGATTTGGGGCAGTTTGAGCAAAAAAGCTTCATTAGCTCATAATTTGGCGTATCCAGATAAGTGATCGACAGCAAAATGTGGTGTACGGGAAGGTACTTATCTTAACTGTGATTTGAACTGATAGACTGTTGACAAACGTAAAGGCTTGTTTTCTTGGTCATTAATGATCTTCGATAGAGTGCACAACTTAACCAAATCCCGTATTAATAGAGTATTTCAGTCTTGCATCTAGCTATGACTGCGCCTAATGTTTCGCAAAATTTTCGGTCTGTGAATCCATTCTCTATACTGGAAGGGACTCTAGCCAGGTTAGTATTGCCACGGAGGGTAGGTGACTCTTACTTCAAGTATCTCTTCGATCGCATGAAAACTTGAAGATTGGCACAAATGCCTCGCATGTGCTCTCTTTCGTCGTTGACTACTTTGTAATGGGTGACGTTGAATGTTGAATAGGAAAATAAAAAGGGACGGACTGTGCAGCAATTGTTTGTTTTCGTGACCACAAAAACGACAATAAACCCTACTTAGCGGTGCACTGTTACGCCACTTGACCCTTAAATTTATTTAGAATTCTGTCTAAGGGTCTAGTAATGCACCAATTTACCCTTAAATGGCTTTCAGCTCTGTCCGAGCGTTCATTTATATCTCAGTTGACTGCCACAATAGCCCTGAACTTTATGCAGGAGTCTATTGCGACGCATTTTTTTACCCCTAATGTTACGGAATCATTTTAGGGCTCTAGTAAAACGTCATTTGACTTATAAAATCACATTAATTCATATCCAAATATTCGCTACTAAGCTAGTTACTGTACAAAAGGAGCATGAGCCCTGTCCAGAATCTATTTTTGCGTCTTTAACCACGAAATGACCTTGAGCTGAGTCCTTTAGTTTACTATTTTGGAATCAGCCTCCAATAATGACCTTGAACTCTGCCTCGGAAATCGGCATGGCATCATTTGACTCCAAAAGTCGCCCTGAAATGTGTCCATGTCTCCACATTTATGTCATCTGACATGGGTCTGGCCTCCGTCATTCGTCTCACAAAATGCCGTTTAACCGTACCCTAGCATCCACCATTGCGGCATTGATCCTTAGATAGGGCATCGAAGTCTGTCCAGGGACAACCATTGTGCTATTCGACCTGCATCGCTTATTTGGATTTAGTTTTAGGCTGAGCAAAATTAGATAGGCATATTGCCTTCAATGAGCTGGCTAACTACTAGGCCAAACTAACAGATGAAATCTCTTTTTTTGCAAAAATACACACATTCTATTTAAGCATTACGGCCTTAGAGAGACCGAAGTCTCCGCATTGGCTTAAGTGTGTTGAGTTTTGCCTTATGTGATGCACCGTCCTATTCAGTTCAAACCTCTAAGAGCCAATTAGATTGAGCGAACAGTCCTCTTAACAAAGCTTATTGGTCTCTACATTTGTATTGGTTACATAAAAATTTGGCACCTGACAAGTGATTAGCTATCAATCTTTCATGTGTTTTCAACTAAGAAATAACGAAATCTTAAGGTTTATATTCATGTACCTGATAAAAAGTGCATGTTGAGGCCGTGAAGCAGGTAGGTGTTTTAAAATTATTGCATTGCTAAGATGATTTATTGTCGACGCACATCCCTGCTCAACACACCAGTGCAAGGGCAACTAAAGTTATATTTTTGCGGCTACTGCTCTCTTCTACAGCATCGAGTTTCACTAGCATCACCTTATTTTGCAACAAGATAGTTGTTAAGCGCCTGACGAAATATCACGTTAATTAAGTCGCATTTGGGACAGAGCGTTGTCATAGATACAATATGAGGTTTCGATTTTGCCCTCTAAAGGCTTAGATAGGCAAAAGGATCGAGTTACCAAAAGCGTCGATCTAATTAAATACTTAGAGCCAATTTCTACGGACTACATGGATATCTTTGTAACGATAGATTTGTAGGCCGAAGTATTACATTGCAGTTAAATCCTTTCTGCTAATACTTCACTGCAAGGATCGGCGTGCGCTTGCAGTAATTATGTCCCGTGGGATGTTCCAACCACCCTTGTTCTTTATCCTAAATGGACGAAATCTAGTTGGGTATGGAAAATTTAAGCCAAAAACCAAAGTTAGAATTCAGATGAGTAAAGGGTTTGTTACGGACTTAAAATAGCCTGCATTCTGCTGATGCCGAATCAAAAGATATCCGTCTCAAACAGCATAACTCTCGTCTAGTAGGCGGACATTATGCTAAGCTAAATAATTTCATTCAAAATAGACTAGGAATTTAACGATCAAGGAGAAACTCAAATGAGGGCCGTTTTGTTTTGAAAACTAATCCTTAAATAACAGGCTCGGGTCAAATGAAGCTGTGAGATAATTCTCCTACATCTAGCGTAGATGCTTGAGACGAAGAGTAGCTACATTGAGTCACTTACAAGGCGCATCAAGTTTGAAGAAGACGTGACACTCTAGGCGACGAAAAATGGGATTAGTCCCCAAATCCACTATGATCCAGAAAGCCGAAGATAAATGGGAGCATACAGCTCTTCGCATGCGCTTACTTTATGAAATGAAGCTGCTATGCTGACTAATTCGTGGTAAAATTGCATTCAATTTCGAGCAGCCTGCATGACTCACATTACCGCCAGTCCTTTAAATGATCCATTAACTAAATCACAGGTCAAAGGCTCTACTCCATCCTTGGGAGGCCACATCAAGTCTGAATCCCTTTTATCACTCGCAATATTAAATAAAGGGGTTTGCATAGCATGGACAATGCTTGCTCTGTCCCTGGACTTATTCTGGGACTATCAATCTGCGTGCTGTAGTGCATTTACTATTTATGAAAAGGATATCAAAAATGGGCAAGTGACTTGTGGTGAGACATCTCTGCCACACAATATTGCATTCCAAACTACTGCAAAAGGGCCCCCTTCCGTACATGGATGATTCGAAGTCCCATGCTAATGAAGCCACACAAGGACTTTGACTTCAGCTAGGCGCTATGATGTCCAGTGTACCTTATTACATTAAGGATTTGTTGTGACGAGCAAGTAGCTGCAGATTTTAGATCAATCTATGCAATTACACGGCATAATGCCTTGGGATATGGCTCCGTGTAGGCGTTAATAGGTTCCAATAATCAGAGTGCAAAACTGCCCATTTCTGAAGTCGCTGTTATAATAACTCTGAGATTGTGAGCTCAATCCGTATAATTTTAAGACAGTCGCCATGGAGGAGAAGATTGGGAAAGGAAGATATACAGCACGAATGAAATCGCTTCTCTACATTCGTTAGCTTATCACTAATTTTTTGCTACAAGAGCATTGCAAATGACGATTTTTCTTAGCAAGCAAGAAAAGGCGAATTCATTTTTATCAGATTATCGTCCTCTTGTACTGTTCAGGTGAAGGGGCAGAAGCTGTAGCTGCCAAAGATAAATGAATGTTGATGATGACTTGGTGATCACGCCTAAGTGGTCCCTCAGTCACTGTTACTGAATGTAGGTGAACGTGTCAAAAATAGCAATCACAGGTGTTGTAACAGCCGTGAAGCAGAAATTAACACCGCCCTTAATTTACCGTTAAGATTGGCTAGAAAACACTGATTTAGGCTGTAGTACACGGATTTTAGGGTAGGGATAAATGAAAAGTCATCACACTCCTAAAATATCAATTCGCGTAGCGCGCTTGAAGTAAACTAAAGATAATCCTTCCGATTGTATACAGAAGGCAAAGTCTGATAAACGTCAAAGGACCTTTTAGAGCACGATAAAGAAAGCCTAAAATGGTGAATATTATCCTTACTTAGAGATCAAATCAAAAGCAGTCTTTTACGGTAACCTGAAGAGGTAAGGATCATGCGGTCTTTAAACGTCTTTGTCATGATTGAATTGATTATAATATATTTAGGTGCGCATCGTTTCATTTGCTGCATTTACTATCTCCTGCTTAATTTTTTCTTTTCTCTTCCCTTATTTTGGCCTAAAATCAACCATAATATGAACTGGCCATTCTTGATGCATGCATTCTAGTCTTCTCCTTACTATGCTATGCGCGTTTTGCCGCTGCTTAACTGCAGAAACAATTAGTCCGAATTCTATGCTTAGTTTCAATCATTCAACTATTAAGTATTCCGTTTGCTTATTCAACATGGTCTTACCATTCATACCTTTAAGCACACCAACAGACTAACTTTTAGGCGGGTTAAAGAATCGCAAACTCTCCCATACAGTTGTTAACATTCTCACTTCACTGACAAACGCTGACACTGACACTGCTTGCAGTCTATTTCAAGCTTAAGTACAGCATGCACAAGTTTTATATGACCCAATCCATTTCACCAATATTTTTGAAGTTTCATCCTGTAATTAGGACTGAATTTCTAGGCACTGTGACGAACAAGTCTTTTGAATGAACGCTAGGCACAACAGTTATGGAAGATGTGGAATAGAAGGGGGAAAAGGAAATGGATTTCTTTGCGAGTTTTGCTTGGCAACACGACTTCTTAAAGGACCCGTCTCTAGTGACTGCGTCATTGAGTTGGCGGATGTGATGCGTCAAAAAGGATATAATTCACACTAACAATCGCAGGGGAATTTGAATGGGATTTGAGAGATTTTAGTTTGAGGCAAATGCAAGCCCGTGAACCTCAGTTGACATCAGCACCCCGAAAATTGCTCTACTCTTCAGGCTATTTCAAATAAATACTTGGAATTTAGCTAGCACAAACAAGAGCACTTTATGCAACTTTAGATTCGCAATTTCATAGTGACACAAAAGCGGTGTACTTTACACAGGCTCCGGGTATGTTATTAAAGTTAGCTTGAAGTAATCATTTTAGGTCTTTTAGGCGTCTGAAGCGTACAGTCTTAATAGCAAAGTCTGAAAGTAGAAGAGACATAAGCAATGTCGAAAATGACTTCATTGGATCCACTGGGTGTAGTTTAGTCATTGTTCTGCAGTGACAACTTTGCTGCTGCTCGTGGGTAAGGACTCACTACGAATTGGGTAGCATTTAAGTAGTGTAGTGATTGCTTTAATTTGTAACATAAACCCGCCTAATTTGACGCAGTTTTGCGGCTAATATTAACTGTCTACTTTTAAAATTGCTTGCGAAATGAACACAACCTAGTAACGGATTGGCCACGTTTTCCAATTTGCCGACTGCACGTTTCCTCTTCGGATGGATATTAAAAATATTGTTTTTAATATGACTGTGGAGCAAATGCAGTGAAATACAACAGATTTGCAAATGAGGCAAACTACATGGGCAGGATATGCATTTTTGGCTAAGAGAAGGAAATCGGAGGACTGCTGTGGCTCAGGAGACAGCCAACCCAATTAAGACTAAGTAGTGTAAGTGGACACGTACAAATATCATCAAGAAGAACAAATTACGTAAATTACACTCCCGGACAGAGTTTTATTTCATTGTAGAGGTCAAGTGGTGCGATGGTCTACCCCCTGGCAGAGATTAATGACATTTTGGAGGGACGTGATAACTAGTAATAGGCTCCTAAGTAGAATTCCAGGCCTAATTACCCAACAGTACACCACAGGAATCAATTCAAGGTCATATCGGTAGGACGCCAGACTGCATTTTAGAGATCAAATGCCTCGATTGTGAAGGCCTAGGGGTGGTTTGGCTTATTTTATAAGCCAATGAAGTAATAACGATGCGCTGAACATTGTTCAGCATCAATTCAGATGCAAAACTGTGTAGTAGTTAGCTCCCTCATGGAATTGTATGGCATAAGACTAAAACCTCGAACGAGGCGCCAGGCTATCGGAAGAGTTGATTAAATTGATAATGCACCCTTAAACAAGGTTATGGGCATGTTTGAGGTCATGAAACAAGTCACTGCTGTCCCCAGCGCTCTCCTTGGTTAACCTTCGACGTCAGGCATCACAATGTAATCGGCGGCGAAGGACAGCACCTATAAGCCAACGGTGCTAATTATGGAACTTCTATGTGATTAGGGGGATACTTGAAGGCTATGATTAGAAATAATCGGTTTTAGTAGAATGACATAGTCTCTGTGCTCTGGTTCAAACTAAAATGCGCAATGATGTATAGAGATGACGAAATGCCATATTTGCAATTTTACTTGCCAGGCGTACCTTGGATTTTCTTGGTTTACCCCAAACCACGGTTTGTGAGTCCACTTTATTTTGCAAAAACGAAATCTGCTACGAGACTTTATGCATGGTTGGAATGCGTGGGTCTGTGAACATAGACAACTCGAGTATCTTTAGAAGTGGGACACAAAAGTCCAACACAATTGTTGCAATTGCTTTACTCGGTTTTGTTTAATGTTTTTTCATTAAAATCCAAGGCGAGGAAACACGGGTCATTTGCGCGAAAATGCATGCTTAGGCGCCCTCTTTTCTTTCCTTGGTAGAGGATTCGATAGTGTCGAATGCTGTGACCAAGAATGCGGACGAGGCCGTCATTGCATCGATGGTATTAATTCTAGATGGTACTCTGCCGATAGTGACGAAGCGCCAAAGTCACAGTCTCATCCCATGCATCACCATTATTGCTATTCTTACCAGCTTTGCCATTCTCATATTCATTGTGCCGAATGCGTCTACCCCTTCAGCAGTTGGTATGTTCCTTTCATGTCTTTTGCTGCTATGCCCTCTCTAAGCAGGTGAAGAATAAACGCCTTGTATTGCTTCATGCAATAAGAAGGCTCGCGTCGAATCGCAATGTGAAGGTTACTAGTACTTAAGCAATGATGGTTGAGCAGTTTTGCAATGACAAGGTACAGGTGTTACAATCGAAATTGGAAAGCAAAGCAGCTCAAGACAAAGTAAACTGAAACGAATCAGGCTGGAAACATGGAAATCTACATTTGTCAATCAAATTAAATGTAATTTTTGTAGAAGAGCTAGCTGGGTTTCAAGAATAAGTAAGTCAAATAAATCACGAGAGACGAAGCGCGGTGATGCAGGCACCGCTAGGACAATTATTTGTGGCATAAGGGTGGATGTCGTCTAAGGAGGCAGCATCTTCGTTCAAAAATACCAACAAATAACAGAATAAGATGTTTAGCGCAATTCAAAAGCCTCGTAATTAACTCAAACACCACGTGCTCAATTAAATATCCAAGATCTATGCAATCAGAACATAAAAATGTTATTAAATTTAGCACACTGGCAGAAGGCAGACTATCATAACAAAGAACTGCTGATCGAAGACAAATAACTCTCAGTTACTTAGTTATTTTATGACAAAACGTGGGCGAATGAAAACAAGGCATGTCTTCAAACACCCTACCTTCATGTTTTGGTAGCTTTCATGTTGACAGCTTGTGCATAATGGTTCCCCACGCACAATCTACGCTCAGAAGAAGGATAATGTCTGCTTATTTACAAAATTATAACGATATAACCAAAGTATCTACAAAAGAAAACCCATAAAATGCAGGTAAAAGTGGCTAGAGTAAGATCAAGGCTAATTTTTGAAGCAGAAGATTGTCACCTGCATCACTAAGTATCCTGATAAATTAGAGAGTCGTGAAGGGACGCAATGTCATTTGAGCCCAAAGCGGTGCTCAAAGGGCATCAGCCGTGATTACTGTGTGTAGTTCTAAGCTTTTTGCGGGTAACATGGAAAGCCCTTACACGTTATTGCTGTGCCACAACAACTCAGACCATGGATTCAAGATGCGCAGTGGTTGACGATTTTCGAACTTCCTTCCGGAAACACAAGGCCTGAAACACCCGTCATCAAGCAAAGGGAAGATATACGTATGGCAGTCTATCCCAATGTCCACCTGGCGGAATCAAAGGTCCAAAACGTCATTCACACCAAGTTGCGTTCAATGTTTACTAGAGTTTTCCTTTTGTTATACAATGTCCAGACACTTTGGACACTGACACATAGTGGGCATGGTTGGAGTAAAAACGGATGATCAAGAGACCGCCCGGCTAAATACAATGAATAAGATTGGCCGCTTAGCTGTAATTTAGTGCAAGAGAACGCCTCTCACCTCACCGTCTGCCAGCGCCCTCTTCGCATGCGACTCCATCGACTAGAAGGACAAGTTATTAGGCGAGGATGAGATGGATGTGCCTTCACATTTATTTTCATGTGACACCGATTAAGGCCACTCTCCAAAAGGACAAATACAGAAGTAGACTATGACGCATACACAAACTAGGGCAAACAGACGGGCGTAGATACATAGTGGGAACGGAGCAGGCTGTCTAGAGCAAAAGCGCACATTCATCCTCGTTATTTTAGAGCGTCAGGTAGAGGAATTCTCTACAGAGGCAAAAAGATTGAGCAGTGGGACAGGCACATAGGGATTCGACTAATTTACAAGTTACAAGGTGAGAAGTAGAGGCAACGCTCCCACCTTCACTCTTAAAAGGGTAAGTGAAGGAGGAACAGAAGTAGGCGACTAAAGTGAAGCAAAGTGGTGCAGGGCAATCTAAATCAACAGAAAGAAGGATAGAAATATGGGATTAATAGTAATCAAGGCATAGCATCGGGTAGAGTACGAATGGGTCAGATCCGGTCTAACCTATGCTAGTATGATCTAAGTTATGAATCTGTGCATTATTTGATTATTTCATAATCACGATTGAGACTAGTGGAGAAATGAAGGGGGCCCTGAGCCTTTCGCTTACCTAAATATTGACACCATGCTGAAGAAGGTTGGTTAAAAGGTCTTGAAGTGGCTTCTTGACGGCAGACGAATAGTAGAAAGCGACAACATCGTCAATTTGGCGAATACCACCCTAAAAACACGCTAGCTTTGCCTTGAAAATAAAGCAACCAAGGTTTAGTACTTAAATGGGTTTCATTTCACGCAATAATTCCACCCGACAATCAGAAATACATGGACCGTCAAAAACACTCACCGCCATTCCGGTTAAAATTATGGGAGAAACAGGCTAGACTGCGGCCGTTGTGATTGGTTAAGTGAACATCCAATCAGTAGTAAGGCCATGTTAAATGCATCCAATTTCTGATTGGATGCAAACTCTCCAAATCATAGTTGTGCGTATGCATGCGGTGCACACCATTCGTAAACGCGGAGGCGGCTGCTTGTTCCCGGCAGGCTGGAGTGACATCTGTTCTATCAGCAATCATAGTGTCTGGGCTTGGGATTGAAGTTACGCAAGAATAACGGCATTTTATTAAGTCCAGTGAGAGTTGTGGCAAACCGATTTTGGAATTGCTGAATTTTCAGAAATGCATACAAAATAGCTAATGAAAGTAATGTAGGTGCTTACTAGACACTAATCATAAAATCGCACAATTTTCCCACATTTATACTGATTAACGCCCCTTCCTGATCGGCAATTTTTCCCATCTAATCAGTGACTGGGCAAAAATTTAAATGACAATTGGATGAAATGGTAGAAGACAATCGGAACGTTAATCCGGTTACCTCGTTGTCAACCAAGACGGCCGTCAATAGTAGCAGTCTGCGCTTAGCGCTGGATGCAGTCTCGATTTGTGTGTGTGTGTGTAGATAGTCATTTGTACGGAGGGCCTCATTCACACTGCAGCTTGCCAGCGTTAGCATTAGAGACGATCCTAGTCATAAAAGTATCTGCCTCATCAGAACTGCAGTCATTAGTGAGACCGTGTAGAATCACCATCATACGGAAGGGCAAGAGGCAAAGCTTTCTTTGAAATCGCTAAAAGTAGGAGCATAACTCGAAGCTGCTGTTAATATTGAGACAAAAATGCACCAGCAATGACTTGAAGCAGAATCTCGTAGGTGTGTTAGTTGTCCGAGGAACCTCCTATGTTAAAATCTTGCCGATGAGGAGCTGTGTGTCAGTGCGATTTCATTTTATTCTGCCCCTGAGCTGTCGCAAAATAAGATGTTCCAGATGTGGTTGCGTTGTGGAGCTAAGGAATAACAAAGGACTTAAAATGCATTACGATCTCGCCAAATGAAGTGTTTTACTTGCAAAACAGTGATTTTTCTTCTTCCAACCGAATCGGTATTGCATTAAGATCCTCTTCGTATCCACATTTTACAAAATATGCCTTTTTAAGACATTTTAATGCATTTGTGATCTGACCCGCTACAGGAAATAATTTCTGTCACCACATTAGCCTTCCTTATTTGATGAGGTTTAGCTGAAACAATGCAACTCATCAGCCATTTAATTAGCACTTGAGAAGCTTAAAATGTTGGAGAAAGACGTAAAACACAATAAACAAGTTGCCTCGCAGAGAGCAGACAGTCACTAAATCGTTCGTTTAGCACTTCAATCTAACCTATCGTCTTCCTTCACTTCTGCCTACATATCTGGCTGCGAAGTTGGACCACATTGCAATGCAATTTTTTAAACATCTTGGGTAGGATTTGCAAACCGGAATGCTGAAGTCAAAATGGGGTGGTGTGCACTGTCTGGAGACTCTGGATAATCAGACTGTCTACATTTAGGAAAAAATGTTGTTTTGAAAAGAAAACCTTCAGTTGGTAGTGCGTAATAATTTTGTAAATGTCTCGATTCGATAACTCATTATGTTTTGCCCTAACCTGCGAAATTTCGACCCGTTCAACAGCCTTCTTTTCCCAGAGGATTCGAAATGACTGACGCCCACGTAGAAGAGGGAGAAACTGGTGTGTACTATCATGCCTTCATCTAGCGAATGTCTATCATTCACAAGTGCACGGACTTGTTCACAAATTTACTGACAAATGCGACGGGGCAGGCCTGTTTTGAAAAATATCTAGAACTACATTGGACTTTGGTGAGAGGATAAAGGGCCTAATAATTCCCGTAGATGCACAATTTCCTAAGGCACACGCCTTCGTCACTGCTGTGAACTGAAGGAGAAGCTCGTGAGGCTCCTAATAAAGTCATAGCTTGGCAACGCTAGCTTTCATGGGTTACTGGCATTTGTGTGAATTCTGTGTGCACTTCACAATGTCCACGCACAATCCTGAGTCCAGGAATTCGGGACTTGCCGAGCGTTGGGCAGTATCCTGCCCTTAATCGCACTAGTTAGATTAAAATGTGCAGAGAACGAAAAGGAGGATTTCCTGGTTTGGGTCAGTAGTGGTGTCGAAATCTGTTTATCAAGCAAAACTAAAGCGTAAACAAATGGAAGCCGACATTTTAGCATCAACGCTTCACTGTTAGTGATGAATCTATGAAAAATAGGTGCGTAGAAGCGATTCGTGATTAAGAGGAGAGAACCCTGTTTTCTGCTTATTAATGTCCCTTTCACGTCAACTTATAATGCACGAAGTTAGCCTTAAGTCAAAACATTTCTTAATGCTGTAAATGGAGAATCAGCATATCACGTTGGTTGAAACTGTAAATGAAATGGCAGGAGGAAGGAGCCATATCTGCATTTCTGATCTTACAAAAGAAAGTGAAAATGAATAAATTGTTTTTGCATAACAGGGTTCACTGGGAAAATATGCTAGGCTCGGCCTTGCAAACAATGTTCATACATGATTATTTTGCAACTTAATTTGCTGAATTCACGCTAGCCACTTTGAACCACTTCACGTGTAAGGGATAAACAGACAAAGAGGAAAAGACGTATCGGTAGAGTAAGCCTGTTTAAGCGATGGTCTTTGCATGCGACAGGTAATTTTAATCGTGAATCCATGAATTGCCACCACGTTCAGGAGTAGGAGTGTGAGTATCCAAGCAAACGATGTAGGTAGAAAAATTACTGCCGATCCGATAGAAGTATCTGCGGAGGCATTTGTGCTTATGGAATCCATATTTTGTAGCTTTTACATAAAGTAAATCAATTTTTTACCCAGGGCTAACCCATATTGAAGGAGCACATTTTGACAAAGAGAGCGTAAATGACACAAGCATGCAGGGCTGCTCTGTATTTGTTCGTTTGGATGCAGAATTGGTGAGAATCAAAGCATAGCGTCTTATTTCATTCAGTGATTGCTTGCAGTTGCTTTCTTATTAACTTATAAAATTAAGGCTTAATCAACAGTAAAAGCATCTAGGTTGACATGGAAAATTGGTAATGCACTAATGTTAGCCTTCAAACAGTTTTACTGCCCTATGACCGAAAATAATCCAAATTGATAATCAGATGCAATTTTATTCTATAAAAGCTTCAAGCAGGGGCATACAGCAGCAACCCTTTCTCCCTCTTTCGATCCAAAACTGATCAGAGATGAGACTCAGTGTCCTGCTTCCTTATGTAATTACTTGTGGCAGTTCAAGTTTCAAATTTTATGAACACCATCGGATTACTCTGCACAGTGCTGTGGTGCAGCATTCTGCATTTTTTCCTTTCTTTCTTTCACCTATCTCTTCCTAAAGTGATTTACTGATTTTACTAATCTAGTTGCCCGATTCAGTAAACCAAGAAGTAACCGGCCTAATAAAAGAAGTTTAAGTCCTTTTAAATGGCGCACTAGAGGAGGCAATCCATCATTTTCCTTGTTATGTGATTTACACTGAGTGCCAAATTTGATCATTTAAAATGGCACACACAAATGCAGTAAAGAAGGAAGAAGAGATAATTGAACAGAGAAATGAGAGAAAAGAGGAGCAGGTGGCATAACTTGCTCCTAATTTCTACGACATCTATCTGTTTTTGTCTTCTGATGTCTCTAAAACAACGGGTCAGGGGGTTAGAGTGATGGGGACAAAAGATCAAAACAAGGAGAAAACGAAGCGCGGTTAACTGAGTTATAAGGAAGAATTCATGGAAAATGAACATTCGTAGACGAAACAAGACGCATGTGAGCACGCCGGACTCTTAGTTGCATGATAGATCAGTTTGAACCTGACATGTGAATCGATTGGCGAAACCTACAGTCGGGTGGTGTCTCTCAGCACCGCCTAGTGTGAGCATTAGACGGCATTCCTCTTAGGTGGTTCTGTAAGAGTAGACGCGATTCGCCTTTGTTTTTTTGCCTTGAGGCGGGCCACTGATATTAGTGTGCTTGGAATAAATGCGTTGCCTTTCGAATAGTTATGGGCAGTAGAGGCAGTGCAACCTATGAATTGAATAAAGAAATTAGTGGCTAACTAATGATTGCTATGGAGCTAGTGAAGGTGTGCTTCTGTCGCTTATTTTCTAATCGCATGCCTAGACCATTTGCTGTCTTGCAGCAGATAGGACAATGGCTGTGATTGAACCGCAAAAGAACAGTTGGGCGGGAGGTAAAGGTGAAAAATGGCCATTGTTGGATGTTTTCAATCAGTGCTGGAGCACTGCGCACCTCATTTCCTGCCCTCTTTTCCTCACATCTTCATAAATGCCTTCGTTTACCCATCGCTTCGACCATGTATTTTAGTGAAGCATGTAGGAATGGATTTTGTGGAAGGACTGTAAGTTTCTATCAAGCGGCACACTCAAAGACGCTACTCATAGTTTACCCTGGAATCAGTTGTGACAGTGTCGAAACGACGAAGCACATAAATGAGGTTAGTAGGGAGATTAAGATTAAGAAGTAGAGGAGGAGAAAGTAGTAGCAGAACTACCTCCAATTATCACAATTTTATCTTTGTTGGCCTTTTGACGTCTTTCGAACAAAGGAGTGGGAAGTTGGGATTAAGAGGGAGGCGATGGAGGTGAAGGAAGCGAAGTGGACTGGAGATAAATAGCTAACGAAGCAGGACAGAGGCATTGACAAAGAACTAGGTGGTGGATTAGACGATAAAATGAGGAGCAAGATAAAATGTGGAAGGCGATGGAATGCGAGTGCTAGTATCTCTGGTGGTTAGTTGTGTGATTCATCACTTCTGACTAGATCAGTGGCACATGTTGTTAGGTGGCTTCTTTGGAGTAGGCATCACTTGCCTTTGTGCTTCTGCACTTTGGCCGAGTTCTGTACACCATTGTGCATGTAAGTGAGGTGGAAGAGGAAGGGTAGGCCTGCTAGTACCCATGTGCTTAAGCTGAAATGCGTCGCCCTGTCTTGGTAAAGTACGCCGATGTAAGTGCAACATGATCTTTGGTCCATTACTTTGTTACTAGAAAACCGCTCTCTTAAGAAAATTAGGCAAACTGTTACTTTTAATCAGATACGATCGATGTAATATGAGGTCTTAATACTGCTCTACGTGATGCAGGTTCGACAGAAGTCTAGCGTGTCTGTGGTGGGTGATGGCTACAAGTATGGTTTGCTCGATGCCTCTACTGTCTTCTTGGCTCTCAAGATCCATCCACTCCTGCTACTCTTGAGAGGCTGCTTGTATCAGTGAATCTGGGATCACCAGAGGCTTGCTGGACGAGCTCATCTCTCTGGCTGTAGACTTAAACTAAGGTGCCAGAAACCTCTCGTATGTATGGCCGCGTCAAAATCGGTACTCTGTGTGCTTTTCTAATAATGTTTAGTAGGTTCGCTCAAAACTATCGTACCCCTTATGCCGCCACCTTTTTCTACTGAGAGGAGTCTGCAGGATACTGCGTTCGCGTTGTCATGTGCATTTTCTTTTCTTTGCTAAGCCGTCAAGTCATATTGCTACAATTACTCGTACCAGTGTGTGATTGAATGGTCCATCTCCCTCATTGTTTGTAACCAAGTCAGCGCTTGATACTCTGCTCTTGCTACGAACTGTCTTGCTGTCAGGCGGTATTTGAAGTGTCTAACCATTGTACTGATGACGAATAGTTTACCCCAATTCGCCTTAGCACGGCACTGCACCTGACGAATGTCTGATTAACATCCAAGTGACCGTAAACGAGACAGAGAGCTGAACGAACGACACACGTGCAAATTTTTTTGCTGAATATTTTTATTACTATCTGAAACAGTAGTGGCATAGCATTTGGTTCAACTATAAATAACTTGTCCATTCCTCCATTATTCACATGCAAAACCGCCAAAATTCATGCCAGCAGTGTGTTAGATCCTCTGCCCATGCCTATTACGAGAAGATTGATACCTATGAGACTCCTTCATGGTCTTAGACGAAATGACGGATTGATAGCGTATTAGCAGAGTGCTGTAGAACTAACTGTGCCGGGATCGAGGAATTGAAGTTGTGTTCCTGACCGTCGCCTACAATGTACCTTTAAAAAAGCGTAGGCATTAAAATATTATGTTTTTTTTAAGATAACAAGAAGGGAATCAGCATCGTGCATAAAAATTATTAGTCAGCAACGAAAACTTGGAGGACTTACTATTAACTGATCTGCGACAAAAAATCATTAAGATTATAACGTTGTACTTTATGATAACCGTTTTAAATAGCACTTTTGTAATGAGAACTTCTCTTTACTTTTGCCTCTCTCGGTGGCTTTTCGTGGTCAGATATTTATCAACTCTCTGCAATCATTTTGCTTAGAATTGTTTTTCGGTAAAGGAATCTGCAACATCTCGGTGACGAGGCGAAGATCCCCTTTACCCCTTAGATTTTGCATCATTAAAAGTGAAAATCATTTGGCTCTTAGCGTCTCATTTATGTTTTAAGTTTGTTGGAGCGTACTCGACGAATGCTGTCCTTTTGTAAGTGCCACGGAGCTCCGAGAGGGCTGAGCTGTGTCTCTACGCTAATTCGCTGAGTGGGAGGTACTGACGATTTTCTATTGGGAGTCGCACAGTCGTCGTCCAGTGATTCCGCCGTCTGATTAATAACTTGTGGTTTGCGACGCGTTGCCCTGTTTTGCGGACTTCTTTGCCTCGCGTCCGCACAGGCGACATGAATTATTGACGATATGAGTGACGAATCGCCTTGACCTGGCGCAAATCCTTCTGCCAGTTCCATGTGGCCTGTCGATTTCAGTCAGAAATAAGAGAGGAAGCAGAGAAGCCGCAGGAAGTAAAAGCGGTTAAATATAGCGAAATGAGTTGATTGATGTGTGAGTGATGGAATGTTGGTGGAAAGTGCAGTTTAAATTAATAAGGCAACTAACTAACTTTCGACTTGGTCAGCTTGAAGGACAACTTAGAAGGAGAGGATGGGATGAATATGCCTTCGCACTCACATAGGCACGCACACAGACGTTCTGACATGTTTTTGGGGACACTGATGAAGACGACTCTCCAAAAGACGAAGATGAACGCGAGCAATGACACACGCAAACTGGGGCAAGCACAAGTGCACAGTGGAAAAGGAGCAGGTGGTTCGTCGAAGGCAAAAAGCTCACGTTCTTATTCGTTAACATAGAGCGCCAGGTAGAGGAATTTCGCATAGAGAGAAGAAAAGAATTGGGCAGCGTGATGATGGGGTGGGAGTTGGACGCGTCTACGAATTATGAGGTGTGAAGTATGAGTAGTAGTAGGTGAGGTTTGCTCACCGCCATTGTACTCCCTAATGCAAGGCAGCAATTGGTCTTGGCATGAAACTAAAGTGAACGGCAGAAACGCACCTTTACTGGCGCCATAGTAATCGCAAGGGGTGAGTTGCCAATGCATAATAGGCATTCCCTCAAAAAAGCCGATGACAAGCAGTCACAACGAGGCAGCACATTTAAGTCAAAGCACATTAGCATCGGTGGTTCTTCTCATTCTCTTCCTCCTCCTTCGCATGCACTACGCTGCACATAACTTAATCAAGTCACGAAAGCACAGAAGCAAGTGTCGCCTTCTCCCTCTAAACCGCCTACAAGCAGTGCTGTCGAAAGTTAACACCGGACAGTACTTAGCGACACCACACGACACGTGTTGCAATCGATTCGCACGTGTCAGGTTCAAATTGGTCTACCACACGACAAACTGCCAGACATGCTGTTTTGTGTGTCGCACGCTTACATTCATTCATCTTGCTTCGCCGTGCTGCCGTTCTTGCCATTCAGTTATTCGTCGGTGCCTCTCACCTACCTCGTTTTATCTTTGTCTCCGGTCCTATTTGTATCCTTCACTAACGTCAAAACACTCTCTCTCTTCATCACTCCACACCTTTCAACCCTTCATTCCAGAAACGTCGAAGGGGCGAAAACAGATAGATATCATAGAAATTAGGGGTGACTTTTGGCGCCAACACCCCAACCTTCATCTGTGCCACTTTCTTCTGTCCTCAAAATTTACTTGCACGCGCCATTTCAATATATTTTTACATCCAGTATCCAGCACAACTCACACATAAAGAGAGCTATGACTAACCACTTCACTTGTCATTTGGACGGTTTCTTCAAATTTTATCTAGTCACGCGCCTAGATGAGTAAGCAATTAAATCAGTTCAGGAATAAATGGTAGAAATATAAAAAGTAATAAAAAAGGCTACACCGCATTTCCAATCCTCTTCTGTCCATCTCCATCCTTACTCCCTCCATTCTAGCGACTTCGCATCTCTTCACCTCTATCCCAAACTTACTCTTACAATTTGGTAGGAGAACTGCAGCAAGTAACTACTAAGTGGTTTAAGCTGTCAGATTATAATTCTGATCGATTCTAGATCTAAATAAACAGTTTATGACGCAGCTCTATATGCTTGCATTATTTTATCTGTTTGCTAAAATAGGCTACTTAACTTATAGGTCAGGTCTAAGTTTTGATTGCATAACTTGAAGAATATTGCAGCTGCCAGCGATGAAAGAAACAGCTGAGTACAAATTATCACAATTATAAATGAACAACCAAGAACATAGATTTCAGCGATGTACTCAGGCTATCTCAATTTTCGCTTTAAAATCACTAGCATTCCATTGCGATCATTCCTAAGCATTAAATGTCGTACAATTGAACAGCTCTATTTGACGTCACCACGTTTGCCCTTTGACAGCATGCCATCTCAGACTATCCTAGTAATTACAACTTATTATTCAAGTCAACTTGGACTTACCAAAACCTATCTTAAGCCATTAGGCATGGTTTATGCACTCACTAACCTCTCAACACAAAGGCGGTGCGCTAAACAACCACTTTTATTTAATAATTCCCTCTTAGCAAAAAGTAGCTGCTGCATTCGTACCACAATCTGGAGACTCTTCTAGCGTATTACAGTGGACCACCTCATCTCACGCACCTCGGCCACGTCGATCAACAAGCAAATTTACCATCACCTGCGCAAACTCAATACCCATGTTCCATTGTTTGCGAAGAAAAACACACAAATGAGTAACATTTTTAAATTTGCTAACAATGGTAAATGAAAAGGAATACACAACATTGTGGAGACATCATCACAACTTGGGGAGGGGGATGTAGGCATCAGAAACAATGATGACTCAGGATCTGCAGGGTTTCGTGCTGTTCCGCATTATCAAATCATTCCAGTGTCTCCTTTCCCTCTTGACGCGTGGTCTTCACGGACTTCACGATGGTAGCGGTGTTTCCACACCAATAAATAATACTTATAATCCGCTTTGGACAGCGGACCTCCCATCTGCATTCCATTTACACATCATCGGCACTTGAACCTACAAAACGAAAACAGCAAGCATGGGCTGGGAAAAGCCTTGATAAACAAGAGGAAATAAGGTCTAAACAGAGGTGCTGGTTCTACATCTGCATGAGCAATCATAGTGCAGCAGCATCACATAAAGTAGCAAATACTAGCTCACGCTATGCAAGGAATAGATATCATTTATCAAAAAATGGCATAGGCCAGTGCCAGTGCCTGCGTACAACGAAGTGCGGTGATGAATAAAGTTTTTTGTGAAAGGAGGCATCGACAATCGTGGATACCCGTACCAGCAGGAGGCGTCAACCTAGTCAGCAATTAGACACTTGAAAGGTGTAGACGTCTATTGGGCAGTGGATATCCCGAAAATGTTGGTTTTCAGCTCACCCGCACAGTGGTAATTCCTGAGAGCCTTTATTTGTTAAGTAAACCTCACAATTCCCAGTGTCTGCATTCTCTTAAAAAAAAAGTTACAACTGGGAGTGAAAACCACAGGGAATATTACGAAAAAAAGTAGTACAATTCGAGAACTCGCCCATGGAATAGGACAAAGAACAACCATTACAAATAAGGCGTGCAAGATCTACTCAAAATTACCTCCCTCTAAGAATGTCAAGCAATTATAGGCTCAAGGCAAAGGCAACACAGAAGAAAAGAATTCACAACAGAACGTAAGGCTGGATCGACAAAAACTGCTTAATTTCGGAGGTAAAAAGCTAAAAGAGATTAAATAAAAGACAATTTTAACCTATTAACGAGTTGAGTATAAGCTTGGAGACGAAAAAGGTGCTTGCCGAAACAAGTGACAGAAATAAAATGTCTGATTGTTCCACGGAAAGGTAAGATTTCGCACGAAAAAAAAATTCGTAGTGATCAAATGAAATAATGCAGGAAGGCGGTCTAGCAGAATCATTGCAAAACTTACGATTTCATAAATGAAGTCAACCTACTTAACTTTACACACGACAGTTGTATTCGAGACACAAAAACCCTAGCGTTCTACCAGGAGTCTGTAAATGGATTGATGTCTACTCTTCGCAAGCTAACCAAAGGCAAAAGAGACTCCACCTTGCTAAACAATCGCCTTTTAACTACTTTTCAAAAGCATTAGGTTTTACGAGGAAATTGCAGAAAAACGAAGAGAATCAGCAAAAAGATAGTGCCAACTGAATAACGGGAATAACAAATTGTTGGCTTTCAATCAACATCCTCAAAACTACCTAAGACGTTGCTTAACCAAAATCTCGCGAAGCGCTAAGCATGGGCAAATAGAAAACGCACGAAAAGTGCAGAAAACAGCACAATTGAATTATTAATCATTCTAACGATAATAAGAGAGCATCCCATGTTAAAAGAAAGGAGTAACTTTATGCCTACTAACAAAAAACAAGAACGATGGCACAGTGAGAAGAAACAATAGCGTGTCAAGCACACGATGATGAGTCCCAAGCCTAGTGCAATGGACACAGTTCAACGTAATGATCACTGATTGGGTCCAGCAACACCGTGGATTGACACTGACCGGTTTATAGATGCCCTGGCGATTAATAATGCGACTCCCAAGAGAGATGCAGATTGACAATACTAATACCCGGTTATGGATCCCGTGGCCATGTGGATTAGTCTAGATCGATAGATATAACAATGACGTTGAGGCACGCAGCTCTTTTGCTTGCGCTTGACGATTTTAAACACCCAACCATCCAATACCGTCTCGCGCAACCCCCTACTTGAAGACCAAGTCTTGTGCAACAGATAATATGCGTGCTCGTTAGAGTAGCCATTCCCCGCGCTTTGTAGGGAAGTGGATTCAGGGGCACACCAAAAGCCATCGGCACAGTTCTGCGCTAACGCGACCCACTTCACTTCAGCGTCCACGGGTGCCTAGTACGGCCTAGCTAGCCTTTCAGCATTGCTGTATCTCATTTTCGGCAGCACTTGCATTCTTGCAGCCACGGTACTTGACACCTTCCCACCTCCCTTGCCTTCAACCGGCAAATTGAGTAATCTACCGACGTAAAATTGGTGTTTTTACCTCCCCCCAGTAGCTTTGCATTCTTATGACTAAAGTGCGTTCTAACATCGTAGCCATTCATTGTCCACTATTTAAATCCTTTCTGTGAACACTGTAGACAGGTCCGTCTCGATCAGTCTCATAGGCCTACCGCATGCTGCCCAAATTGACCCCACACGTTTTGCAGGTCGGGATAGGGACAGAAGAACAGGTCGATAGCCGAGAAAACCGACAGATGAGCAGGTATATAGGTGGGTCAACAGATGGAGAGATTAGGATATATGAAATGGCGACCCTAGCTCTACCGCCTCACCTAGTCTCTGCCTCTACAGCTCTACTAACTGACCAAACAAGTGAATAAAAAGGGACAGAGACGCAAATAAATAATGAAACAATTCCAGCGATTCCCAATTTAATCGTCTCAAAACAACATCCATAATAGGTGTAATGGTGGAAAAGGCTACCATGAGTAGAGGGGAAGGCAAGGACAGGACGATACTTACGACGGCTGTCATGCCCAGGTTCTCATCACCGCCCATATACCATAGAAAAGGCGGCGCACCACAAAAAAGCACTCGTGTGACTGACACAAAGCCAATTATTGTCACGGCACTAGGATGCAAACTGGACCACACCAGGCCTTTGCCCATGTCTGTGTGGGACTTGTCAGCTCAGCATCAGACGTCGCATTAAAAAAGGGACGCGACAAACGCTGAGATAGAGTTGGAGACTCGC
>JADWOT020001717.1:0-57175 GCA_036345935.2 Taenia hydatigena | reverse complement strand
TTTTTTGCAGTACGTGGACCTTCTCTCCTAGTTACTCTTCATCAGCTTCATTTCGGGGGTATGGGATGTGCCGTTGGAACGCTTGTGCAGTCCTGCCTGGTGTAAGCGTCGGGGGTGCTAAAGCTAACACCTTCGTGATGCCCTGGTGCTGGGTATTTTTGCGAAACACTGCTTCATTATGATCGCGTTGTTGCTGCTAACACTAATTAAGGTGGAAGTTGCCATGTCCATTTGGCTTATTTAAGCACGGTACTTGTTCTACCGTTTTGAGCACATACGCACGCATGGCTGGCCTATTACTCATGGCGTTAATTGACACTGAGTGCTGTCATACTTGTGTCCGATGTAATGGAGCTATAAGTGCACTAGGTAATGTGGGAGGACGGAGGTGCCATCGGTATTAGCATGTCCAAGATATAAAGGTAAGTGTTTGGTGCACGCGAGCCCCTAACCCTATTTTAGCGTTTATCGCGTCCCTTTTTTAATGCGACGTCTGATACTGAGCTGACAGGTCCTATGCAGACATGTGCAAAGGCCTGGTGTGGTCCAGTTTGCACCCTAGTGCTGTGACATTAATTGACTTTGTGTCCGTCACACGAGTGCTTTTTTGTGGTGCGCCGCCTTTTCTGTGATATGTGGGCGGTGATGAGAACCTGGGTATGACAGCCGTCGTAAGTATCGTCTTGTCCCCGCCTTCCCCTATACTCATGGTAGCCTTTTCCACCATTGCATCTATTATGGGTGTTGTTTTGCGACAATTACATTGGGAATTACTGGAATTGTTTTATTATTTATTTGGGTCTCTGTTCCTTTTCATTCACTTGTTTGGTCAGTTAGTAGAGCTGTAGAGGCAGAGACTAGGTGAGGCGGTAAAGCTAGTGTCGTCATTTCGTATATCTCAATCTCTCCATCTGTTGACCTACCTACACACCTGCCCACCTGTCGATTTTCACGGCTATCGACCTGTTCTTCTGTCCCTTTCCCGACCTGCGAAACGTGTGAAGGGTCAATTTGGGCAGCATGCGGTAGGCATATGAGGCTGACCGAGACGGACCTGTCCATAGAGTTCATGGAAAGGATTAAAGTAGTGGACGATGAAAAGCTAAGATGTTAGGACGCACTTTAGTCATACAAATGTAAAGCTACTGGGGGGAGGTAAAAACACCAATTTTACGTTGGTAGTTTAATCAATTAGCCGATTGAAGGTAAGGGAGGTGGGCAGGTGTCAAGTACTGCGGCTGCAAGGATGCAAGTGCTGCCGAAGATGAGATGCATCAATGCTGTAAGGCTAGCTAGACCACACGTCAGTGCAGAACTGTGCCAATGGCCTTTCCTGTGCTCCTGAATCCGTTTTCCTACAAAGCGCGGGAACGACTTATCTAACGAGTAAGTATGGTGTCTGTTACTTAATACTTGGTCTTCAAGTAAGGGATCGTGCAAGACTGTATTGGCTGTTTGGTTGTTTAAAATCATCAAACGCATGCAATAGCGTTGAGTGCCTCAAAGTCGATCTAGACTCATCAATATTGTCAATCTGCATCTCTCTTGGGGGTTGCATTATTAAGCAGTCAGTGTCGATCCACAGGGTCGCAGAACTCATTCAGGGATCATTGCGTCGAACTGTGTCCATCACAATAGGCTTGAAACACATCATCGAGTGCTTGACGCGTAGTGTTTTTACAATTGACCTCTGCGTCACTGCTTCTTCCTACTGTGTCATCGTTCTTGTTTTTTGTTGGTAGGCATGAGGTCACTCATTTCTTTTAGCATGGAAAGCTGTCCTATTATCATTGGAATGATTAACGACTCAATTGTACTGTTTTCTGCACACTTCATAGGTTTTCTATTTGTCCATGCTTGGCGCTTTGCGAGATTTTGGTTAAGTAGTGTCTTTTTTAGGTGATTTTGAGGATGGCAATTGAAAGTCAACAATTCGTAAAACCTAATGTTTTTGAAAAGTAGTAAAAAGACGATTGCTTGGCAATGTGAAGTCTCTTTTGCCTTTTGTTAGCCTGCGAAGAGTAGACATTAATCCATTTGCAGACTCTTGGTAGAACGTTAGGGCTTTTGTGTCTCGAATTCAATTATTGCGTGTAAAGTTAAGTAAGTTGGTTTCATGTATGAAATTGTAAGTTTTGCAATAATTCTGTTAGACCGCCTTCTTGCGTTGTTTCATTTGATCACTGCGATTTTTTTTCCTTTCGTGTGCAATTTTGCCTTTCTGAGGGTATGCAGGGAATAACCAGGCATTTTATTTCTGTCATTTGTTTCGGCAAGCACTTTTAAATTAACTTCGTTTTTCCCGTCCCCAAGCTTGTACTTAACTCATCAGCAGGTTCAAATTTCCTTTTTTATCTCTTTTAACTTCTAACCTCCGAAATTGAGCAGCTTTGTCGATGTAGTTCTACGTTCTGTTGTGAACTCTTTTTTCCTGTGCTGCCTTTGCCTTGAGCCTATAATTGCTTGCCATTCTCAAAAGGGAAGGAGGGAGGGAGGGAATTTTCGTAATAGTTGTTCCTTGTTCTATTCCCTGGGCGAGTCCTCGATGAGTGCCATCTTTTTTCATAGCAATTTATTCGATTCTCATTCCACTTACAGCTTCGTTTTAGGTCATAGGCAGATTTAGCATGTGTAGTATTTTTCACAACCTACGAATCCAGCGTTTGTCTTCATGTGGTAAGACGAGTGCTTATGGTCTACATTCCATTGGTGCAAACCATTTGGAAATGTTTGATCCTAATTGCAATCCAGCTGACGACGACGACGACCAGACCGCAGCAGAAGGGAGAGTTTCATGGCCATTGTATCACTGCTTTTTGCACATTTCAATTGTGATGTCCTTTTGAGTGGATACAAGATAGGAGAGGATGCTTTAATAGGAGTCGCACCTGAAGGTATTGAGTGTTTGTGTCAGGCAGACACTGGGAATTGTGAAGTTTTACTTAACAAATCAAGGGTCTCAGGAATCACCACTGTGTGGGTGAGCTGAAAACCAACATTTTCGGGATAGCCACTGGCTGATAGACGTCTACACCTTTCAAGCGTCAAATTGCTGACTACGTTGACGCCTCCTCCTGGTGCGGGTGTCTAAGATCGTAGACACCTCCTTTCACAAGAAAATTTGTTTGTCACCGCACCTTGGTGCTCACAGGCACTGGCGCTGGTCTGTACTATTCTTGATAAATGATGACTATTCCTTGTATAGCGCGATACCGCTGCATTATGAATGCTCATGGTGACATAAAGCCAGCACCTCTGTTTAGACCTTATTCCCTTATTTATCGAGGCTTTCCCAAACCCATGCTTGCTGTTTTCGTTTTGCAGGTTTAAATGTCGGTTGGGTGTGAATCAATGCAGACGGGAGGTCCGCTGTCCAAAGCGGATTATAAGTGCAATTTGTCGGTGTGGAAACACCGCTATCATCGTGAATTCCATGAAAGACCACGCATCAAGAGGGAAAGAGGACAATGGAATGATTAACTGTGCCTTCAGGCAACACTAGTGTGGAATACCACAAAACCCTGTAGATCCTGACAGTGTTGTGTGTTTCTGTTCGTTTTCATCATTAACAAATTTAAAATTGTTACTCCCTTATTTCGTGTCTCTTTGCAAACAGAAATGTGAGGGTTGAGCGGGCTCGCGCAGGTGATGATGAGTCTGCTTGTCGGTTGACGTGGACACGGTGTGTGAGGTGAGGTGGTGCAATGTGATGTCAGAAGAGTCTCCAGGTTGTGGTGGGAGTTCAGCGGCCACATTTTGCTACGACCGAATTATTAAATAAAAAATGGTTGTTTAGCGCACCACTTTTGCGCTGAGAAGTGAGTGAGTGAGTGTATAAACTATGCACAGTGATTTAAGCTGGGTTTTGGTAAGTCTAGGCTGATTTGAATAGTGAATTGTAATTATTAGGCCAGACTGAGATGGTATGTTATCAAAGGGTAAACGTGGTGACCTCAATTAGGACTGTTTTTTACATAATCACGGGTATTTTGAGCCAATAGGCTGCCCAAAACTTCACTTGTACCAACTCCTGTATGCAAAAGCACTTCAACGTAAGGGATCGCCGCATTTTTATTGATGCTATGAGTACAATGAATAAACTTTATTAGATTTGAATACACAAGTATGATTTGTGATGGATTTTATTCCAATAATGTCTATGAAACCTAATCATTTGGTCCTGTATTTTAAATGGAATACATTACGTATCGTTTAAGACCAAAAATAAATGTACGTGAGGTTCACAATTTCTAAGACACATTTCAACTGCGGATTGCATATTTTGTTAAGTAAAACAAGTCTTTAAGTCAATTAAATCGCTCATCATTTTGGAAGTTATCAGCGGTAACTGCTTTCCATCTTGATGGTAAATTGGATCCCTTGCTACACTAGAATGCCATAATTTTGGCAGGAGAGGGTTGTATTTTCTTATAGGATTATCCTACTCAATGGGAATCGCTTGGTAGAAATGAGCTTGCAGGGCATGAATTTTACTGGAACGTGTCACGTCTGACCGAAGCATAATTTGCTAATCATGAGTCCTTTACCAAGCGATTCAGCATCAGAATTCTGCCTTTGGCACTACTTCGCACGTAACTTGGGTAGGAATTAATTGCATTGCATGCTTCCTTACCATCCCTGTCATGCATGAACTAGCAATATCCATTTACCAGGCGCCATAAAATTGCTTAGCACGAGTAGGTATCATACTTACGTCTGTAAACTGCGCACAACTCTTTGCCAATTTAACAGCTGTGCATTTATGGTAAGAAGCCTTCAACGCAAGGCGAGAAAAGGAGTTATTTGCAAAAGAGCTGCTCACCGCGTTCTACCGCCATCGGGGAGGTCAGAATAGCAGTAGGTTTTGTGTGATAGCCTAGATCACAGTTAGATTGCACAAGCAGCAGAGTAGCAAATTAGCCCAAGTGCTCTGCGTTCGAAGTATTTCTCACTTTGATCTAAAAGTGATTCCAATTAGGCACCGGCTGTCATCTTGCTACGATGTCAAAAACATAGTTCTCCTCTGAAACTATAACATTTCGTGCCATGCAGCTGTACTAGGAGTGTGCGCTAACAAACAGCCAGAGTGAATGGACATTACACTGCAGCGCAATTGGTTCAGTGAAGTGCAAATCAACTTGAAGACATTTGATGCGTACGAATGAACACAATTTAATGTGAATGAATTCACTACGGTAACAAAGGAAAATGTAGAACTAGGGAGAAATTTGTACACTCAAGACAAGGATAAAGTGGTTCAGATCTGAGCAGTGACGATGCGGATTTGTGAAAATATGGAGCAAAGAAAGTAAATTCGATTAGGGCAGGTCAGACAGTGCAGTTTTAAGAATAGGTTGTGTGAGGGAGTAGAAAGATATTTTTACTTCTCAATTGCTTGTTCTTCCTTCCTATCAATAGCATTATGCAGATAATTTACGCTTTCTACACCTGCTCTCGCTTTCTCTCTCCTCTTATCCAAGCTCCATCCGCGTGCTACTCTCATTCCTCACTTCATTTGCGTGCGTCGTTTCAATATTATCGCATCTGGTATCCAGTGTCAAGGGCATCGAAAAGAGGACTGTAATTGGCCTCTTCTAGTGTGGCATTCGAAAAAACCAAAGGCTTTTTATCAAGTTAGTTTCTTTATCTTTTACTCACTTACATAGCTAGATGAGTGGAAAAATGAATCAGCGTGGAAAAGGATGGGAGAAAGTAGGAAAGAAATGAAGAACACTGCACCACAGCTCCACACGCATGACTTCTCACCTTTTTAACCCAATCTCATCTATTCATGTGTCCCTTTCAGCTTAAAATCTTTATTAATTCGCTTCTATCGATGGCGAATGAGCCACCATTGCCATTTGCATAAGAAAAGCCTCTTCGTTAGCTCAATGGCCATCTTTAGGCGTGATACGCCGATTCCTCTAATCGAAATTCAACCGTGCACTATGCTTGCTGTGCTGCACTTACTATACACGTCTCGAATTCACGATTAAGCAGCAGCATAAGGGACCTGCTGGTGTACAACAAATTTCCCAATATTCATGTCCCACTGCAGAAGAACTGTAGCGCGGCTTGAATAATTTGGACCAAGTCAGAATAGACAAGATTAGCAGCCTAGGCTAGATTATGGAAAGCTCGATTAAGGCGCCTTATACGTTGCCATTTAAATTGACCCACCTAATCAACTCGACACAACTCTTTTCAATGAGACTTGAGATGTTGTCTTTCCATCGCGCAGACGTTAGGGATCTCTTGTCTACGCCTCCTTCTTCATGTGCCACTCCAACGCATCTTCGGTGAGTGTCTCCTTTTTCGCACACTCACACGTATTGCTTCTTGGCTAATGCCATACCATTTGTGCTCCTCGAAAAAATACATGCGGAAAAGAGGAGTGAGTATTCCCTACGAATCAGCTTCTTGTCTTATTTTTTTCACGTTAGTGACACTAGAACATCTCGCTCTTCTGCTTTCGTTAAGCTTCCCTCACCTTCCCCTCCTACCGCACCGTCTGCCGGTGCCCTCCTTGGGGGTTCCCTTTCATCTCTCCACTAATCTCAATCTCGATTGCGACATGAGTTACTAATGCGCAGATTTATCGCCTAGATCAGACTAGCGCGAGTTAGGCTGGACCTGAATCAATCACACTCTGCCCAGGATCAAATCGTGTTTCAACAAATTTTAGCCATGACTACCACTAAACCTCGTTTCTATCTTTCTGTTGCTTTAGTTTGTACTACACTACTCCACCTCAATTCCATCTCCTACTTCTACTCCTCCTTCACTTAGCCTTTCGGGGCTCGAATTCCTACCTGCTCATCTCACTGTCTACTCCTTTTATTCTTTTTGTAAAGAATTCCCTTGTCTGGCTTTTCACACTAGGCCGCTCGCTTCATTTCCACCATGTATCAACGCTTCTGTCTGTTTGTCTAAGTTTGTGTATGTTGCATTGTTTGCCTTTATTTCCGTCATTTGGGTAGTCGGCTGAATTGACATCTTAGAAAAGCAGCATGAAACGTGTGTATTTGCTTGTGTGTATGTGGGTGTAAAGGCACATTTATCTCATCCTCGCCTTCTAACTTGTTTTCTAGCTGAGCAAATCGACATTTTCGTCCTATGCGCAATAAAATTCCCCTTGATTGTTCGTTAGGTGGCTAGTTCTTTGGCCATTCTCTCTCAACTCTGCACTTTGCTAACATTCTATCAGCCATCCACCAATTAACTTTACTTCATTTAATCGTTTTTTTCCTCCTGTGACTCTACATCCTCATTTATTTCAGATAGAAGTGGACACGACACATGAAACTAGCAAAACTCATGCACCATGCAGAGAAAATTTGTCTCGTGCGAGACGCAATACGTGTGAGTGTATAGAGTGCAGCAGGCGACAAAGGAGACAATTTCCGAAGATGCGTTAGAGTAAGCCATGAAAAAGGAAACGCAGACAAGTAAAACTTTGCCTTTCCATGTGTACTTTGATCCCTAGTATCTGCGAGAAAGAAAGAGAAGACCTCAATTTACGTGACGTGCAGTTGTGATGATGTGATTGGGCAGGCCAAATTAAAATGTTGAAGCTGACTTAAATTCTAACACATAAGATGCCTGTGGGGACAAGGCATGCTGGATAGATGAGAACTTAACGACCCGCCCTTAACTATTGCTGTTGAGCTAACGAAGGGGCATTTCTGATGTGCACTCCTAACTCTATGCCTGGAATAATTGTTGTTTTGCATTACGAAAGGCAATGGTGGTCCATGCGTTTTTCGGCAGGAGTTGGGTAACATGAATTTCAGCTGAATGAGACAGAGAGTAATTGGGGTAGATGTGAAGAGATGAGAAGTCGCTGGAATGGAAGGAGTAAGGGTGGAGATGGACAGAAGAGGATTGGGAGTGGACGCTGTAGGAGGACTTTCCACAGTGCTGTGGTGTAGCCTCCTTTATTGCTTTCTATACTTCTACCCTCCATTCCTGGACTGATTCAATCGCTTACTCATCTGGACACGTACCTTGGTAGAATTTGAAGAATTCGTCCCAGAACAGAAGAGAGTAGCACAGTCGGAGGAAGGGGCGATGGCACCAAAATTCACCCCTAATTTCTATGACATCTGTCTGTTTGTGCCCTTTCAACGTCTCTAGAATGAAGGATTGAAAGGTCTAGATTGATGAAGAGAGAGTTACAGCAGAAGTAGGAGATACAAATAAGACCGGCGACAAAGATAAAACAAGGCAGGAGATAGGCATCAACGAATAACTGAATGTCAAGAACGGCAGCGTGGCAAAGCAAGATGAATAAATGTAGGCGTGCGACACGTAGAGGAGCATGTCTGACAGTTTGTCATGTGGTAGGCCAATTTGAACCTGATACGTGTAAGACGATCGGTAACACGTGCTGTGTGATTTCACTCAGTGCCGTCCGGTGTGGACTTTGGACAGCACCACTTGTAGGTGGTTTTGAGGGAGCAGGAGTCCCTCGCTTGTTTGCTTTCCTGACTTGACTGAATCGTGTGCATCTTAGTGCATGCAATGGAGGAGGAAGAGAATGAGAAGAACCACCGATACTAATGTGCTTTGACTTAAATGCGCTGCCTCGTTGTGACTGCTTATCCTCGGCTTTTTTTGAGAAGACGCCTGTTATGCAGTGGCATATCAACCCTTTCGACTACTATGGCGCGAGTGATGGTACGTTTCTGCCGACTACTCCAATTTCACACCAAGATCCATTGTTGCCATGCTCTAGGGGGTACAATGGCGGTGAGCAAACCTCGCCAACCTGGGCGAAGCAGCATGATTTATCGGCCGAAAGCGACGAAAGAATGATTGGGTACGAGGCGAGAGGTTTATGGAGGGTAAGAAGAGGAAAGGATGGCGAAGTTCAAAATGGGATATCTCTGCACTGTGCTAAGGCACTGAATTTTTAATTTCCTTTCTTCTTTGCGTACGTTCTTATATTTCTCCATTGGCCCGCTTTCCTAGCCATGTATTCAAGTGGAGTATGCAGAAATCAATTTTGTGGAAGGAATCTGAAGAAGATGCTACCCATAGTTCTACCTTGAATTGTGAAACACACTAGGATACCAGTTGTGACGAAAATGAGGATAGGGAGAAGGAAGGGAAGGTGAAGCAGGGGAGGAGAAGTTAATGGCATAACTTATTCATAATTTTTATGCTTTTGATCTCTTCTGGTCTTTTGACTTTAAAACGGTGAAGTGTGCGGTTGGAGGTATCAGAGACATTAAAAGGGAGGCAGTGGCGATGGAGGCTGAGAAGCAGACAAAATGTGAGTAGCTAACGTCTCCTTCTTAACTATGCGTTAAACTTCGGAGGATGCTGTAAAGGGTTTGCTAGATTGAAGTTTGAGGTCCTGTAGTATCAGCGTAAAGGTAGACACATTAAAGGCCATGAGACCCATTCTCCACCTTGTCGCTAAATCCATACCAAAGCTTCAAATCGCAACTAAGAAAAGCAGCTAGGTGCATTTGAAAGTGCGACATTAGTCTCAGGAAACAGATGGATCTCTGGGTCCATCCAAAAACGCCTTGTGAAAATGTTCGTTTCATAATCACATTAGTGACAGATGTCTGGCATCATTTGTATGAGAGGTCGCTTAAGGCTCCACATGTATTAAGGAGACACAGAACAAGTCTCTTAGCGCTAAAATGAGATGAAATCAAACCATGGATTTTGAGGATGGGAGGGTCTTCAAGTTGTGCAGCCGCTGCAATGCATTCGTTACCAATAAAGTTACCAAAAAGGAGCTGTACCATTACTGATGCACACCCAGCGATTATCTCTATAATCTCTACAAATGGAAAAGTATTTTTATGAATTACACATCTTTGATTAAGACTAATCGAGCACACGGAAGGGCAACACCTTCAGAACTCACGTGTAATGGTGGCGACAAAGCCAGGCAGTTGGACACTGCAGCTGACACGGAGATTAATCTGATATCTTTGAGGTGTGACTAGGGCTTCAAGCCAATGGTCCGAAAGCATCTGAAAGAGCACACTAAAGCCAGAAATCAAATCGCTGCAGTGAGGTCAGGGAGCATTGTTATCAATGTGTTCGTCTGCCTCCTATTAGGTGGCCGTGGTTACGTGAAACAGCCAACATTTCCGTCAGGTAAGCCATTTTTGTCACATTCTAGTTCAAACTCTGGCTCCAACTCTAAGATAGCGCCTGCAAATACACCTGCTAAGAGTCACTATGCCATGGCTCTAGGACGATGTCTTTTTGCGGAACAGCTATCTAGAGCACATAAAAATTAAACCCTTGGTTAGCAAGCAACTACGGCAAATACTGAAGTTTCCAGATTAAATAAGGGAATAAATCAGCGCACGAAGGATTGAGTTAATGCCTACCGTTGGGAAGGCTACAAGTTGGAATGAAGGCGGGACCCCAGTTCCGGTGAATCTAAAGGCAAAGCTCAATATAGCAGACAAAGAAGAACTGTTTAATACATGTGCAACTAATGCCTGCCTAACGAGAAATCTCCATCTACACGCCCAAATTACTGCATGCTTAAAAAAATGTTACCGATTGAGGATATCAATATAGGCCAGCTCAATCTATGCTCATTAATGCGAAATTTCAAAGATTCTTCATTAGTTATATTAACTTAGTTACTAGCCAAGATCAAATTTAGGTACGCATCGGTGACAAGGGAATGGAGAAAAGAAGTGTGCGTCTGAATTATGCTTCGTTGACAAAAGCGAAAGTCGCCTTAACCGCATATTATCCTTAGCATTTTCAGCATTTGCCACCAGAGATGCAACCATAATCCTGGAACGACCCACTGGAACATTTGCCAGCTTGGCACTGCACAAAAGCACAAAAGTCCCTTGCCAAGGCTCTCACCATAGCAGCCCTGCTCACCAAGTGTCCCACCAATACCCACCTCCCTGAAGCCTTCTGCTGAGAGACAGAGTTCTCAAAATCATGGCACAGTGACCGAGAACATGTGCAGCTGCAGACTGCACCTTGACAATGGTAGCCAGTGCTTGCGCCAGAATGGCACACAGATGGGTAACCAAAGCCACCGACTAGGAGACAGTCGCACGCATTCGCAGAAGTCGGCCCTTACGCATTGCAGTAATATGATATTTGACGACTTTGGTATACTCTTTCATTAAACTTCATGGCCTGATCACACCTCACTGACCTTCATGTTGTACATGCATCTCTATCGCGTTGAGCATTGCTAATGAAGGTGGTGATGGTATTCATGTCGGCATCGAATTCAGTGGTCGTGGTGGTGTCGCTGTCATCGTCTGAAGGTGCATGGGTGCATTGACATTGGTGTTTGTTGGGATGCTGCTGTTTGCAATGCATTGGAAAGCGCACGGACAACTGCAGTCTGTGTTGCGCTTCGGGTTGGCGCAAGGTTAATGAAGTCTGTGTTTAATTTACTCTGCATGCTGTTTTAAGTGGCTAGTTGATCCTCATTGGTTGAAGCTTGTCAGAGCACGCAGGCAGAATGAATGCTTGGCCATCTATGCCACCTCAGCGATGAAAGACAGATCCTGCTCATTTACAGAGCTGCCTTGCTTTAGTTATATCTAAACGAGATATTGGGCTCCTTCTGTTCACAAAATTATTTGCTGGCCCTTTTGTCAAAAATGAATATGGCACTGCGGCCCCGTTTCCATTTCACTTGCGTGTCTTATACAAGACTCGCGTTCCAACAAATCCGATTAGTGCTTCCCTTCAATGTGAATAGCTGGAAGTAAACACCACTGTTTTGGGAGTGGTCTGGGTTAAACTAATGCTACAGCTTTATCTAGAGTATACTAGATCTCTGACGTTAGTAGACGATTTTGCGAAAGGCAGTGTGCGAATCAGCAGCTCCTAATAGATCGCAATTCTTTGTCAGTGGAATGAGATGACGAATGGAATAGGACTTTAAGGAATGTATAATGCGATAAAGAAATGCGGGGACTTATAAACAACATTAACCCAAAAGACCGTAGACGCACCTCTGGTGTCACCGTTACACAATTTGCCATGCTATCTGTTACAATCATGGGAATCCTAAAATCGAAAGTACGTTTTGCGTTTAAATTTACTTATTCGATAACGACGCTGCAGTTGTTGAATTAGTTAATCATATGCAATGCTCTTTTTACCCTATGCGACTTCAAGTGACTGAAAATTAGGTTCTCGGTGCCGTAGTCGTAGCCAGTCTCAGTAGTTAATTTGACACCTCTCTTCATTTAAATCTTTTCACAGGAAATAACAATCATCACACAAACTCTCAAATCCTTAAAAAAGACCATTAAATGCACAACCTTGTCTAGTTGACATTTCCGCGAATATTTGTTCTTTAGTTTCACACAATAACCTCTTGCATTTTCACTTAGGATAGCTTTTTTGGCCATGATTAATACCGGTGGTATGTGTCGACACGAACACCATATGCTAATACACTATCATGTATTTTATTTGTTCTAGGCAGTGGCACAGGAAAATATGAGTAGTAAATTAAACTTAAGATAGGATCTGCCTCAGTTCGATTGTAGGATCCGTTTCATTTTGATTGTAGTTGCAATTATTAGCACTGATTAATAAGTGTACTAAGTGTGATTTTGATGCAGTTAGTAATGTGCCACAACAAGTGTCAGCAATTACTAAGAAATAAGAAGTCATTTGGCGGCTACTTATGCATGCGAAGACTCGGATTGTTGACTAGACTCTGCACTCGTTAGTTAAAAAGAAGTAGAGTTAGTGGTTTAAAGCATGTTCACTCAGCACTACCAAGAGATTCTTACAGTTCGCCGCGTCACAAATGCACAACATTCATTTTAAACACTACACAACTTAAGTCCGACAGAAAGCAGGCATGAGAATCCCAGAATTATCTTCTTCTCGGAGCACTTGGCATTTTATGCTCGCAGACGTGGTCAGCCTGTTGATTCAGCTCCTGGAATGCTGTGTGTGCTGAGGAGCTTCCAAACCTCAATTTCGATGTTCCACCTTCTTTGCTAAAAGTACCGACCGTGTATGTCATATCGACCTGACCGTCTTGCTTGTAAGTGTCTTTTTCGATGCAAATTTTTAAGAGGGTGCCAGGAAGCGTTTGCATAGCAGAGCAACGCCATAATGAGTTTACTTCTCCTTAGAAGTTCAGAAATTTATTTCATATTTGTGGTGCCTAGCAAACATTGCCATTTGAAATGCCATGCAGAATCTTTTTTTCCGTATTGCACTTTGGATTAGTACTGCTGCAGTTTCTCCTACCAACATTTAACGGTCTCAGTTTTTGTTTATATATAGCTTGGTGTCTGTAGGTCTGTTCTGTGCAATTCTTCGCTCTCAGATTATGTCTTAAGTGCCTTAACATCGGAAGCACAGCAACCAACTGACACTTTGTTGCACCATTCTGCCATACTTTGGTAAACTCTAGCACTTGCGTAAACGATGACTTGCCTTTGTTCTTCTTTTTCCTTATGCGAATCTATGGGCCACACTTGCATTGATAGTGGCAGTAGTCGGCACAACTAGTTGAGAGCTCAACTCGAAGTTAATGAATGTCTAAGTTAACGGAGAGAATGCGTCTACTCTGGCTTTTTTGATGTCTCATCATGTTCTATCCGATTTGTTGATGCTGTTCAAACCCTTATTTGTCGTGTCTAAGTAGTTGTCATCCCGTCGGTAAAGAGATGTCTAAGTGCTTCTAAAATTGGTATATTTTTGTGTTCAGGTTTATTTTTTTTGTGTTTTCGACAATCCATTGCAATTTTTAAGCTGTCGTGATGCCGAGAATACCATTTTGTTAGCTCGTGCATCGTTTGCAAACTAAGCCAACTTTTAGAGTTCAAGCTTCTCCCCGTCTGTATCCACCACTTCTACTTGTCATTATCCGGATTTTCAATAGCTAATGATACGTTTTCCTCATCATCACTGTGTTCAACTGCCCA
The DNA here is from genome assembly GCA_036345935.2 of Taenia hydatigena. Classification (NCBI taxonomy): domain Eukaryota; kingdom Metazoa; phylum Platyhelminthes; class Cestoda; order Cyclophyllidea; family Taeniidae; genus Taenia; species Taenia hydatigena. The sequence goes on along the minus strand of JADWOT020001717.1, from coordinate 43,259 downwards.
TAGTCGACAAAAAACAACCCACTTTAGTGATTTTTTATTAGATAAAAAGAAGGAGCTTGCGGTGACCGCATGGGTTACTTCTTTCAGCAGATAAGATAGAAATCTTCCATGTGGCAGTCCGATGGGTCTATATCCGCTAGGATCAAAATGTTTTGTAAAAACATAGTCTTTACCCTAAGTCGCCCCAGTTAAAAAAACTTGCATTAACCCTCACGTGTCTATATTCGCCTATCCATATTAAGGCTACCGATTTTATAGAAAAGTTACTTACTAATGATCCTTGAATGGGTACGTAATAACGGTTAAACCAGCTAAGAGCAGACTTCTTTCGTATAAAAATACGAACGTAGTTTGATTAAACTTCTCCATGGAGGAGACTCAACACAAACGTATGTACCGATCGCACTGCCTGCAGCACACTACAAGGCCTATCTTTCATGAAGCGAGATGCATCCTGATTGATGAAGGTAATCGCATCATTGAACCACCTCTTCCGAAGGGCAGAGTTCTTACTTAGGCAATTGACTTTCATCGCAGCATGATGCGTTCGTACAAAGGTAGGTGAGGAAGGTGAGAGGAGTGCATAAGAAGTAGAGGAGTGTGACGTCTTCGTGGTTTTAAGGTATAAGAATAAAGATTAGGAGCTAAAATGCAAGGAGTACTCACTCCCCCTTTTGATTGAGTTGTATGCGAGGAGTATAAACAGTGTGACAAAATGTGAGACGCAATACGTGTGAGCATATGGAGCGCAGTAGGAGACAAAAGAGACAATCCTAGAATATGCGGTAGAGTGGAATATGAGAGAGGAGGCGTAGACAAGAGACCTTCTCGCCGCCCATTTCAAAGCCGCCATCAGGCTCACTTCTAGTCTGCGTGCTTTGATTCCTAGTATCTGCAAGAAAGGCAGAGAAGACCTCAATTTGCATTGCATGGAGTTGTGTCAAGTTGATCAGGCGGGCCATGTTAGTGTTAAAGCTGGCTTAAATGGTAACGAATAAGGCGCCCTACTCAAGCTTGTCACAGCCTAGCCTATGCTGCTAACCTTGTCGATCCTGACTCGGTCCAAATTAGTCGGATCAGATCAAGCCTAGACTTGCGTACCGTACTACAGTGCTTCCGCAGTGGGAGATGAATATTGTGCAAGTTGCTTTGCATCAGCGGGTCTCTTGATGCTGCTGCTCATTAAGGGATTTCAAGCATATTTGAGACATGAAAAGTAGGTGCAGCGTGGCAAGAAAAATCGACTAATCACCTCTAACGATTGCTATTGAGTCAACGAAGGGGCTCTTTTGGTGCGTATTCTATTCCTATACTTGGATGAATGCTATTTTGCATTACGAATGTCAGTGGTGGTCCATTCCAGTCTTCGGCAGGAGTAAGGCAACATGAATGTTCAAGCAAAAGGGACAAATAAACGATTAAGACTAGAGCGAGGAGGTGGAAAGTCGTGAGTGTGAAGCCGCGGTGCAGCGTTCTTCATTTCCTTTCTACTTTCTCTCTTCCTTTCATGCACTGATTCATTTGCCCACTCACCTAGCCTTTTGAATAAGTACAATGCAACGGAATCAGCTTAATGAAAAAATTTGTTTTTTTGTCGAATGCCATACTAGAGGAGACTAATAATAGTTTACCTTTCTATGCGATTTACACTGGATATCAGATGTGGAAGGCACACGGGTGGATCGTGGATAAAAAGGTAAAAGAAAGAGCATGTAGAAGAAGTAAATTGTGCATAATGCCTTTGATAAAAAGGAAAGGAGAGCGTTTGTGAAACACGAAACATGTTCCTACTCCGGCAAGCGATGCCCGATTCACCCCAATCAACTTTCCTTTGCTTGTCCCATGTTCTCACACAACCGCACCGGCACTGCTCATGCCGGAACCATTTTATCTTTGCACTGAGTGTACAAAACTTTTCCATATTTCTGTGGTTTCTTTTATTACCTAACTCTCTTAGCTTCCTTCGCTAAAATAAACGATTTCCATTTTTGTTTTGTAACGATAAACGCTGCAAGAATTTACACAATGAGGTAAGCTGCTAGATCTCTAAGTTGAGCGAATTTCGATCAAAACAGATAAAAGAGGGCGCATCTCTAGACCCGTAGTGTCGCAGTTTTTTCTTGCCACAATAGACACCCTACACATCGGCCACACCTACGTTGTCCGACTTTGAAACGAGAACTGCTGCGCTCTCTTACAGAAGGAAATGGGCTGCTGATTCCCAATTCTGAGCAATTTTGGATCAATGTGGGTGATTACAAACGGAGCTCTGCACCCTTGCTATTCCCAAGTTCTTTGCTGAAATAGAACCATTACGCTTCGAATATACCTACAATGTTGGATTGTAAATTGAGGACTACAGCAAGCAATTTAAAAAGAAAATTTGCCACTAAGTCTTAATATTGATCACTTCTTGATCAGAATTGCATATATTTGCGCTATTGCAACTTTCTTTGCCAAAACTAGCTCTCTACAAGTCGAAAGCGCCAAATTTGTTTGAGTTGTGTACAAGAACTGCCGCAAGCGATTGTAAATGGAAGCAGAATGCTAAGTTTCCTTTCCGGCCGATTTTGGATTTAAGGGGAGAGAAAATAGTTTTGCCCCATGCCCTTGTTTTAAACATCTACATAGCAAAATACGCATTTGACTTTCAGCTTAAATAAATTTTGGTCACAAAGGCATTTGACTATTTAAGGGTGTGTGTTTATGTGTTACCAATCATTGGTGTCAACCTAGGCGCTCTTATCATCAGTCATACCCTACTTTTACAATTTGATCCGAGAAATGCCGTGAGTATTTGCCATTTGGAATAAGCCGCTAGGTTACAATTCTGATTAAATTTGGATTTAAATAAGCAGGACTTTGCACAGTTTTGTTTGCCTTTGTTACTTTTGCTTTCTTTGCCAAAATAAACTACTCGACCGTCGACCAGGTCTAAATTTTCTTGCACAAAAGGAGCATATCACAGTTTTTAGAGATGGGAGTAAAAACTGAGCACAAAATTGAATGGTTGTAAATGCCAAATCAAGAGAACAGGTCGCAGCTATGTACTTATGCTATACCAGTTTTCGTATTCAAATCATTTGCATTTCACTGCGTTCACTTTTAAACATCGGATGGCTCACTGTTGTCATGCACTTCAATGGAGCGGAAGTAACCCAACATTTGATACCTAATCCTAATTAGTCGCCAATTGGAATGAACAATTTACACCGCAGCGTAATATCCACGGTCTCTGGCTGCTTGTCGATGCAGAGTCTTAGTACAGCCGCCTAACACAGAATATTGTAGTTTTGGGAGGAAACATACTTTATAGCACCGTAGCAATTTAACAACCTGAGCCATTTGGAATCAACTTAAAGCGCAGTACGCTGCGGCTGATTTTCCACTGTTTTACTTAGGTAATGCCTTATGCATGCATTGATCTAAGCTACCAGTCAAAGCCTAATGCCATTCTGACCCTTCCGATGGCGGTGCAATGAGGTGAGCAGCTCTTTCCAAACTAAAGCCTTTTCTCGCCCTGCCTTGAAGGCTTCTAATTATAGCTGTAAAGCTACCAAATACCTAAATTTTACTAATATTTTATGCGTAGCTTACAGGTGCGGGTGCTCTAGCGATTCGTATAAAGCCATTTCTCTGTGCATTGATGATTAATATCTCGGGAAGAAACAGCAAAGACTGATTGTCTAGTAAGTAGCTATTGGTAGTTTATGCATGACAGACATGGTAAGAAACCGTAAAATGCAATTTATTCTTACCTGATTTGTGTGTGTACCAAAGGCTGAATCTTGATTTTGAATCGCTCGTTAAAGGACTCATGATTAGCGAATTATGCTCCAGTCAGACGTGATGCATTTTAGTGAAACCCATAGCCCAGAAACTCATTTTTACCGAGTGATTCTCGGTAAGTAAGAAAAGTGTGTGAATGAATACGTCTCAATTTTGCCGAAATCTATGACATTTTAGTGCAGCGACGAAACCTTATTGACAACGAAGTGGAAGGCAGTTACCGCTGAAGGCCTCCAAAGCGATGTGCGAGTTAGTCAACTTAAAGACTTGTTTCGCTTTAAAAATATGCGATCGACAGTTAACAAGTGCCTTGAAAATTACAAATATTATACATACTTATTTTTGGTCCTAAATGATACGTGATGCATTACAATTAAAGCATAGAACAAAATGATAAGATTATGTAAGCAATATTAGAAGAAATTCATCACCAACGATGCATAAGATTTTCGATTTCAGCCTTTGTATTCTTCTATTTTTAGATGGGATGCGACAATAACGCCTCTTATGTATTCCTATCGAAAATCACCATTTCTTCTAATCTAGAACCGGATCTTCCCAGCTCTACTACAGATGTAGCATCCCGAGGCTTCCTCGAAGGCAAAAAAGGCAGAATGCTAGAGTGATATATATATTCAACGGACAGAGGGAAATAAGCTGCTGGCATGACCCGGAGACCAGCCTCTGCATCTAGAGCAATATGGCCGCCTCTGTGACTCTGATCAAAACCGGTAGTTCAAACAAACAAAGTACTACAACAGGTGTAGCTGAAATCAATAATCGTTTAACAGCGCTATGTCGCGCGCCAGGTGCACCCTTACACCAATTTGTACTTACGAAATGATATGGCAAGTAAAATCAGCTTAGCTACATGAAGATCGCGCTTTTATTATGCTTTCAGAATCGGAGATTCGAAAACGGGAAACGAGAATCAAGTCGAGACACGAGGGGAGGCAATATGATGTTTCCACCGACAGCTCCTCAACAAACATGTAGAACATAACATGCGTGCCACACAGTAAACCATACAGCATTCCCTTTAGCATGGTCATTCTTTCCTTAAAATATACAATGCATGCTACACTTCACGATTATCATGACACGGTCTATGAACGTTGGCAATTTAGTCATGGTCTGTTGCTGCAAAGCAATTTACTATCCATGCGGCATGTCGTGTGAGAGAGGCAGGAGATTCAGGGAAAATCGACAACACTGTTCATGATTCCGTCACTTCCTCTGAGTGGATTTGTGCTACCTTTTGAGGCTTCCGATTGCTAATTCTAATAAATTTGGTCTAAGTGGAATGTCGTGAAAGCGTACCGCAGGCTTATGCGCAATGGCAATGTCACATATGTTAGGTTGGATCAGATTCGGCACATCAGCTACGAGGATTCGGTAGGGCATTAAAATAGAAGCCTTGATGCATAGTTGAATTGACTAGTGTAAGCGGTCAAACTGCTTGTGAGACCCTGTAGGTGGATGGGTGGGTCGGTATGCATCAATTTAATCGTCTGGCTGCCTAATTCTTCCTTTTTAGCACCTTCCGTCCCCGCATCGCTCACGACCAGATGTTGAAAGAAGTGGAAGTTAGTTTGGCAACAGTAAGGATAAGGGTGCCCACCCTTCCTCTAAAATTGCTTCTATAAACCTGCTCGCGAATCGTCAATGACCGCTTTTTTTACGTCTTTTTAGGAAATAACACCGTCATCTTGCTGACTACGAGACAGAGTGCCTCCTTCCTCCTCCTTTTCATCCTCATCCTCCTTTTCTTTTACCTGTTGCGGCCTCGGTCTGTCTGAAGCACCCGTACCCCAGTCGATGTTTGATCAAATAGCCACCTCGACGTGCAACTCCTACTAAGCATCAATTCAGTAGCAATAATATTTCGCCTTCGGAACATTTCAGCAGAGGAGACTGTTAGCGAGACAGAAATCGCCCGTCTTCTTTTCCTCCTGGACCTTCATAATGACGCATCAATAAAGTATATACACTAGTAGTTGCTACTGTTAAAACTGTGTTGTTCGGGGCACAAGCTGTCCGTGATTTGAAGCCTTACCTTCTTGTAGTGGGGGTTGTGCTGATGGTAATTTGAGTAGGCACGCGTGCATGAATGCGCACGTTTTCATTACACTCATCTCTTTCTTCTGGTCGCCCTTGTTGTTAGAAGTCGGGACATGCTTCGACATCTTTACTGTGGGGGAAAAAATTGTACACCAAGGCCGAATACGGGAATTTAGGACAGGGACAGGTCACGCTCTTGCGAGTCACCACGCCGCTCCGCCACCAGATTCAAACTGTTTTCATGCCTCTGGCCTACAATGCACATTCAAAGAATACAAGTATTACAGCAAATGAGGACAAAATAACTCACAATAGGAAGCAGTGCTTCTTCATCGACGTTAGAGGGCTCATGTGCTTACGCAGTGTTGGAAAGGTAACACTACCGCACTTATTGTGATGAAGAAGGAAGAGAATGTCGAAAACCGCACACTACGCTGGTAGTTAGCACAAACAACGTGTTAAATTTTCCTTCTCAAATTTTCCTCTTGAAGGTTCGCGGATGTGTGGCGGTGTTGCGAATGATGTGCCGGTCACTTGGCTGAGTATTAGGCGAAAAGTACGCCGTAATAGGCTTCATATATCAACTTCTCCATAAACATCAAACTCGATGATAGTTAAGCTGTATTGCATTGTTAAGGCGTATTGCATTTTTAATCAAATCGCATCTATCACTAGTTTGTGAATCTTGCAACGCTAGTTTAGTACGTTGTCATATCAAGTTTTTGCTGCTGGTTTTAGTACTTGCGCCTAATAAATGCATAAATTATGCTTGCTTTATTTTTTCCACAATATACGCTAAAAAAGGGATGCTCGTATTAACCTTTGGCTTATTAAAAATGCAAAAAAATTAAGAGTTTATTTGTTTTATCGGGCAAACAATAAAGCGATTGGCTAGATTTGCGCGCGAAGCACGTAAGTGGTGTGGATCCTGTGGCTGTTATTTTCGGTTGTTGGGGCTCAATTTGCCCAAATGGGTTGGAAATCTGGCAAGCATTTGGCAATTTTTTGTCGGTTTTACTTTTATAGTTGTTGTTTGTCTTTTGTGTGTTGATTAGACTCCCTTACACGTCTGCTTGCTAGAGTAAAAGCGAGGGCTTCATAATGTGAATGCTAAGACGTTTCGTTCTCCAGCTGCAAGGTCTAATCACGTCCATTGTTTGCTGTACAATACTTTATGTGGTAAACTAAGATCTTCTTTGAGATTTGTCAATTTGTTTGCTCCTTAGTTACTGTGGACTTTGAGTAATGTGTCGTAATTTTGTTGAGAAGAGTTTTAACCTTAACAAGTGCTTGGCACCTACTCATCATTTCTGCTAATAAGCATTCATTGTATGCCTAATTGTCTTTTCTCTTCGTCTGTGTATTTGTCGGGTTGAACATCAAGCCTGCCGTTAAGAAATTTGTGGTTTTGCGAAGGAAGGAGGCATTGTGGGGCGGAAATAAATGCGAATCTCGCCTTAGCTATCGCTCCATACCTTCCTAAGATAAGCTTTAATTGTAGTTAATGCGTTGTTGCTGTCCCTTCTGTTCCGCAATGAATCCGATGTGGATCCTTATTTTGAGTAGAAGCATGCTTTTATCACTTGCTCGTATGTCCTTTCACATTTTATGTGTGGCAAAGGGTGCGTCGTTTTCATTACTATGATATTCGTGTTGGTAGGGCACACGTATATGCGGAGGGCGTGGGATCCTTGGCGGCTCTTCCGCTCATTGAATTGGGGACCACGCTTATTTTTTGCGTTAATGTGGTCTTTGCGAAACGTGTTGTGTAGAGGGCCTTAGTGATGGCTTAATCGTAGGTTCAGTTTTGGTGGTCTGAGTTGGCGTCTGGGCGAGGTAGATGCAGCAGGAGCGGGGGAAGGAGTGACTAGTGGGGAGTTTTCGCATCACTACGCTGACTGTACTTTGTAGCACATTTAAACGCTTGCTTGTTAAGGCATTTTCTCCTATCATTTTTTATGTTTGAAGGCGTTAGCTTTGTAGCGCATTGGACATTCACGCATCGACTCTTCCATCGTTTGCTTTTTTTTCCCTTTTGAATGCCACAAAATTACTGTGGTAGTGGTGAAGTAACAAGCTCAGCAGACTAACAGGAGTGTAGCAGTGACGGGCTGGGGAGCGGGCTTATTGTCACGTTGATGAGCTGCGCTGGTGACTGTGCCAACACTGAAAAGATGGAGAGGAGCAGAAGGAGAGGTGTTCCAGAGCCTTTTTTAAAGCCTACCCTAGGTGGTCCTTTTTGTGAATTCAGGTGTGTGTGTGTTTTTTTTTCGATTTTGCAGCTCGAAGTGTGCATTTCTTGCCTTACTGTCTACTAAGTTTTTTTTCGTTGCATGTAAATCTATGCGCACTGATATTTTCAAGGTCGTCTAGAGGTCGTTTTTAGTTATGTAAACGTGTGTGTGTGTATAGGGATCCCTTTTTTGTGAGTGAGGTTCGCGAAAGAAAATTTGACGAGTTTTGGTTGTTTGTTAGATGGCAGCGCTTTTTCGCATTCGGTCGCTGTGCCGAACAATGGGGTGGAGGGGATCGATTGAAGTAGGTAGGCAGGTGGCGGATTATTCACATAGGGAGGGAATAATGTTGTGGTGAATGGGGCCTCATTTGCTGGAAGGGAAGGCGAGGAGGAGAACTTACCAAGCACTTGACTTTACATGGTGCCCAGATGGTTGCGGGTTTAAAGTACGGTGAAAGGGAACTTTTACCTCCTCTGGAGCATTATTATGTGCCAGGGATGGAGACTTGGGTGAGCAGTACAGTATTTGTTTGTTGCAATAGAGGGCCTCTGACCAGCACTGGCTGCCTCGTCGCCGCCGTCGTTGCCATTGTTCGCAACGCTGGCTCGTCAGGCTGCCTGCCAACAATAACACGCATCGTTGTTGTCGACGGTGGAAATAATGGCAAGGGAGAATGTGGACGTGGAAGCCGATCCATGGGAAGCCGCTGCGACTACACCAAGGACCTTTGAACTCGTCGTTGTCGTTGGCGACAGCTGTGGTGTCAGGTCGATTATTAGAGGAGCAATGAGTGCCATTGAGAGTCCCCTTGCCCCTCCTCTTCCTCCTCCTTAGTGTGGACTATTCCTTCACACAGGGCATAAGCAGGCAGGCTGTGTGCTTGGAGGAGGACCCCAACATCATGGAAGACTGGGCGCGGTGTGTGTGGGTGCCAGGCTGGCGGGCGGGCAGGTGGACGGGTGGGCAAGAGGAAAGGGAGAAGAGAACGGTGCCTTGGTAAGTACTTTCCCATGGGACAGTGTATGTTGTACATGTTGAGTGAGATCTTATCATAGGCTTACACCACTTTCGCTTGTTCTTTTCGTTTTTTTATCAATCGAAGGTAGTAGTCAGGTTTTGATACCTTTAACAGCATCAACAACGGTATGGTGTGAGATTTCGAGGTCATCAGTCGTGTTTAGTACATTGCCTTCCGATATGGTGGACACGTTGAGTGTTTTAATGGCGGCATTTTGGTTGGATATGCTCTTTTAGTTCAAGAAGGAAAAAAGTGTTTCCTTTTAGACCTCGCGTGAGGTCAATGATGATCCGAGCCTTAAGGATGACAAGAATGTACCTGTCTGTGGTGGTGTATCTAGTGAGTTCCAATGGATTGCTGAAAAAGTGCTGAATTTGGAGTTTGACTTCTCTCGTGCCCTCTACTCCATTCTAGAAGTTGTGTGATCTCTGCTGTGCTTTAATGAATTCGTCACATATCCTTTCCTTGGAGTCTCTTTACAAATGCAATATGACAGCTACGTTTTCCAAATTGTTACGGCAATTGTGTCAGTGGAATTTGTCGTGCTCATTGGATGCAGATGTAGCTGCTGTACCCTCCCTTCTTATCCACTGACGAAATGAACGTCGTCTCCTATGACTTTATTAGACGCGGCCGGAACAAGCCTAAGCCAAGGCCGTAAAGATTCTGCTGCGACCGCGGCGTCAACGTGCAGCCTACTCCATCGTCGCACAGTGTGTCAGTCCGTCGCCTTGAATGGCATTGCTACTTTGAATTTCAGTTTGTTCCTGCGGGTTCGAGGATGATCCTCAATTGGAGTATTTGGTGACGCTGGTGATGGGTGGACGTAAACATCGAATTGGACCGCATAAAAGGGGAATGACTGAACAAAAGAAGCAGCACATTAGCAGTTATCTTCCGACTCTGCAAAGGATAGGTATTTCGTTGAGGCTGTGCCGCTGCTGAAGGACGTTTTGGCGATTAGCGTTCGCCGATGGAATTTTGTCGAAACTGTTGGAAGTCTGGTGCAAAGTAGGGTGTAGGCGGTGTTGTGCCGTGCCATGGCAGAAAAGGCGACGCCGAGTGTGATGATTGAGGATGTATGGAGGAAGTGCGTACAAATGCCCTTTGTGTACATTTGATAAGCCTCTATTTATGCGCGCTATTTGCTGTCTGTGCACTTTGCTGTGCTGTGACGCCTGAGTGCAGGATGTAGTGTTTTGCATTGGCCATAGTCACTGGCTGTTCTATGGGAACCCAACGATGGTTTAGGGCTAACTACGTCTCTTCTGACTTTCTTATGTTCCACACGTTCCATTTGTTTGCAGCTACCAGCACTGGTATATTTTAAATATTGCCAGTTCTAGTTTATGTGCTCATTGACATCTGGTCATGTCACTGTCTGACTGTCTATCTTGCGCATCTTGTTTTCGCTTTCCGCTTGGAAGGGTGGATGGTGTGCGTTCGTCTATTACCTGTATTGTCATTTCTAACCCAACCAAGGAAGGTTGTGTAGTGGGTTTTAATGAATATACACGTGCATTTGAATGATTTTAACTGGAACAATTTGTTTGCGTTTGGTACAAAGTATGCTAAATTCGTAGCTACTGGATTGAGTGCACTTCATGCTTGTAGGTAATATACGGCGATTTGAGTCATTGCGCGTGTAGACATTTACAATGGGCTGCAATTATTACCTGCAAATAAGTGCTCTTATTTCCGAATTCGGGACGGTAGCATGGCATTACGCACAGTTGTATCAAGCTAATATGTTCTAATTAGTTTGCTTGGGGTTAGAAAGCTTGCTGCTGCTGCTTCACCTCTTCGCATTGTTTTTCGGGATTGAGGAGAACCATCTCGTAATTTCATGTCCATTTTTACGCGCGCTCAAATTTTACTGAATGTCAAGCAATTTTTTGGGTTCCTTTCTACTGATGTTATTTTGTAAATGAGCAAAAAGGCGTGAGAAAGGACGCTGTTTTGACTGTTTAGTGTTCCTTGTGTAAACTACCGAGCTGTGCACGTTTATTATTATCAAAGGAAGCATCCTGGAATGCCTGCCTCCGAAATACTTGTGAATGAAGTATTTATTGGGAACGTATTGTCATGGTGACAAGTTGGAAGGCAACCCACTGATAATCTCGATTTGTTCGCTCCTCCTGACGGCCATTAATAAGTAGACCTCTCCCGGGACAGGCAACTGTGCTTGCGGTCTTTCTACCTATCTGTTGATTGGGTTATTTGGCTGGTTGATGTGTGGGTGGATAGACAGGCGAAGGTGGGGAGATCCGTTTATTTCGCTGTCCGTGGACCTGCCCGCCTAGTTATCTTTATCAGCTTCTCCCCAGCGGCATGAGATGTGGCGTTGGAACGCTTGGGCAGTCCTGCCTGATGTGGGTGGTCGTGTTGGAATCGCTACATCTTCGTCAGAGCATCTAACTGTCGGAGACGATAAAGTAACACCCTGACGCCCTCGTGACTCGTGTTTCGAGGAGCATTTCTTCATTTTGAGTACATTTTTGCTGCTAACAATGGTTAAGGTAGAAGTTAGTCATCGTGGAAAGGAATAGGATGTTTCCCCATATCCAGCTGCCTTAATTACGCACGGCACTTGTGGTTCTGCCGTCTGAGGCACACGCACATATTGGCTGGTCCATTACACAATGTTGATTGACTTAGTGCTGTCATGCGCGTATCCGATGCAGTGGAGTTGTGTGTACACTGGATAGTGTGGGATGAGGAGGGGCGTGTCATTAGCATAGGCATGCCCAAGGTATAGGTCCAAGTGTTTGGTGTACGCGGACCTCCAACTTCGCACCCAAGCACATGACGATATGAAGCGTTTGTCGCGTTCCTTTTTTAATGCAGCGTTTGATGTTGAGCTGATAAGCCCTACGCAGACACGGACAAAGGCGCAGTGTGGTCCAGTTTGCACCCTAGTGTCGTAACATTAACTGGCTTTGTGTTAGTCACACGAGTGCTTTTTTTTCGCGATGCGCTGCCTCTTCTGCGGTACACGGGCGGTGATGCGAACCTGGATATGACAGCCGTCGCAAGTAGCGTCTTGTCCCGCCTTTCCCTCTACCTGCTATGGGTGCTGTTTTGAGAGGATTTTTTTGCAAGCTACTGAAATTCTCTGGTTATTTATTTATCACCTCTATTCTTGTTTATTCACACAGACGCAGGGTTCTCTTTACCCCATTCCGAATTGGTGAAACGATGAAATGCTTTAAAAAGAAAGACTACCTCAATATGAATGAACACGGAGAACTGGCATGTTGCATCAACTTGATGGAAACTCGGGTTGGTTAAGCTTTAAAGTGTTACATGGACTTGTTTGGTGGACGGCTAATAGAATGTTGTGATTGATTGTCAACAATTGAATTGTCGAAACTCGTCACACTTTGACTTTTCTGTTAGGTTCAGATGTGGTTCCAGAATCAGCGCTACAAAACAAAGAGGGTCGGTGGGAAAATTTCTAGCAATGCAACGCCTGTAACACAGCCAAACGTTCGTGACTTGGAAAGGATTCTCTGTCAAGGGCTCATATCTATTCATGGTACCTCCGATGTTGACCCGACGTCGTGGATGCGACGAGCCAATAGAAGGTGAGTTTTGATTCGATTGGCTCAGAGACAAAGGCACTTTTAGCGTTGTAATTGTTTGTCCTTCGTCTGGGCTCAGGCAACCCCCCACACCTCGGCCAGGAGCATCAGTAGCAGCCGTGTCCAAAAACTTTTGGCTGGCATTTAAAATTCACTGGCTCACATTTGCACCACCCTCACCGGTACTGGCAGTAGGGAGTCTTTTGGTAAAAATGCATGCATCTGCGCATGTATGATGCATGTATGATGTATGTTGGAATATTTTACGCATAGTTTGTAGACACTTATGATGATAATGTTGCAGCGCCCAACGTTGACATGCTCGGATAGCTTTGGCATGCCCTAGCTATTTAGTTGACAACAGGTCTATCTAGCAGGATTTTTCCACTTCACTTACTAATGTCAAGTCCTACCAACTGTGCAACAAGCATCTCCCTGTAGGCTTCTCACGTGACCATTCACGGAATGCCTTGTGGCGTCAATTCGTACTGACAATGAAAGTGGATGACAAGAAATTCACCTCTCCTCACATATGTTGCAACCATTCACTTCACCAAGTTAGATATTTACAAAAAACATAAGTTAGCGATAATTGGAAAATTCTGACAAACATTTAAAAAAATGAATGTATCGTTGTGATGTTGCAGCGAATACAACTTCCATCTCTCCCATCGCGACCATAAAAGCACGCTGCTGGTGCAAAGGGGAAAGTGGATTGGACAACTACGCTTCTCACCTGTCACTTTGCCTCCGTGTGTTCGCGATTGGCAATGCGAAGCAAGTTAGTTAGACCTAGGGGCAATTTATTGGCCACCAAGTGAGCAAATGTTGTTGACTAAATAGCTAGGGCCTGATGCAGTTTATTGAGCTTGTCAAAATTAAGCACCGCAGCCATTACAATGGAATGGAATATTATCTTGTGTGCATGGAATAGAAAAAAGGGGGAAGGTGGCTCTCTTTCCTTCTAAATCAGTGAGGTTGCATAATAGCGGATATTCTCAATTAGAGAAAAGACGTATTGGCCACCATGCTACACAACGCATTCCTCCATCGCCGTTATGCAGCGTATTCAGACATCGCTCTTTTGAATGCAAGGCAGTTCACATGTAAAGAGGTCTGTCAAAAGTGTATCCAATTTGACCCCTTGTAAGTAGACCATCCTTAAGTGCGGTTATTCATCCTTTTTTTTGTTCTCGTCGCAACTGTTTCAAGCATGCTTTCAGACTACCCTCCCCATGGTCACTACCTGTAGCTGTGTGTTGATTGGTGAGACCGTTGACGCGGTTGTGCAATGATCCGAGGGATGCGTTTGCACGCCTGTGCGTTTACTCCGACTTTGCAGGAGAAAAGGTCTCAACGAAGACGTGATTCAGAGGATAATTACTAAAAGGAAGAAATTGTAGCCATTTGTAAGCCATCAGTAATCAGATGGATACTAATGGAACCATGCTAAGGTGATGAGGTGTTGAATTTCAAGTACCGATCAAGCTATTTCGTCCATGCAAAAGGGGATTTCGGGAAGTGATCTGATTTGTGGGCCTTGAAAGTGACATGGAACATGGACCAGACTCTGACAGACATTACCGTCGACCGCTTCGACAGGCTGAGAGTTGTAATCGCCCATGCATGTGATACATCGACCTGTGTGGACTCTCGCCTCCAAAACAATTCATTTTAGGGACTCCCAACTCCACGCATAGCTCCCACGAGAACGTCTTTAAAAGACATCAGTTTATTTATTTATTTTTAAAGAATTAGGGCACACAAAGTAGTTGCCATCAAAACATGTTATGAGGACCGCAAAACAACTGGAAGAGCAAAATACCATCATAGCTACAAATTGAAAAACAGCCAAGATCAGTCCGTAGATGCTTCATAGAGGAAGCCAATAACTCGCTTTACCAGTTCTAGTAGTTTCTTGACATCTTCGTCTTCACGATCCTGCTTTTGATCTGATTCAGCACCAAGTCTACTATCGAGCAAATCCTTGAGTGCTCAAAATTGCTGCTTGTGCCTCGACAGCATATCACAATCTTATCCTGAAGGGATCTGCTCCAATGGTGATGCTGTTTGTTGGGCTCGTGTTGTGATTGGGAGCTTTCAGAAATTCCGAAGCCTTCACTGAGGTCGCTGTCCCACGAGTCGGTTGATGGGTCGCTTCTCTCCATGGCACGAACATTTGGCTGTATTAGAGGCGTCTCATTGCTAGAAATTCCCCACCGGCTCTTCTTGTTTTGCAGCGCTGATTCTGGAACCACATCTTCACCTAACAGAAGAGTCAAACGTATGACCATTTTGGCTACTCAATTGTAGACAATCGGTCACTACACACTAATGACTGTCTTTTAAACATGTTCTTTTAACATTTTAATGCTTCACCAGCCTGAGTCTCTGTCAAGTTGATGCGACGCGCCAGTTCTTTGCGTTCATGCATATTGATGTAGTCTTTCTTGTCAAAGTATTTCATCATCTCACCAATTTGGAATGGGGTAAAGAGAACCCTGTGTCTGCCTTGTCTTCGTGCCCCAGATACTGTCTGGCGTACCTGAAGTTGTTCTGCGGTTGGCAGTATAAAGAAGCTTGCTAAATCAGGCATAGATGCAGCGGCAGAAAGTTGCTGAGGAAGATAGTAATTTGGAACTGACACGTGCTTGGCGGCGAGAATGGTGGCTGCACCTGTGGCTGTAGCAGCTGCTGACTTAGCTCTGATGAGGCGTCAAATAAGAGTGAGTTTGGCGTTGGGAAGTTCGTGCATCGTAGTGGTAGTTTGAGGTTGCCCTGAGCTTCCACCTTGCTTTGGAGACGAAGGCAAGTCGATGCATGATGTCTGTTGTCGTACAGGCTTCGGAGAGCTGATTGATTTCGGAGTGCGTGTGGAATGTACAGGCATTGCCCCTAAGATATCTTATTCACTTAAAGCAGCCTCATCAATTTTCAGCCGTTTTAGTGGCGAAGGATTTAGTTGAGTTTGTTTGCCTTCGTGGTTGTTTTGTAGCGAATACATAAGGGAAAGTGGATCTTGCAAGTATTGGAGATTTAGCAAGGGCAGAGACCGTCTCTTCCGCCTTTTGTGAGGCAGAAGGTGTTCCCTGTTCCACTTGATGTTGCACGATTGGTGACAAAGCTGATGCGGCTAATTGTTAAGCATGCGATTTTGTCCCTCCTCCGGGTGTAGGTGGGCATTCCGCATTGGCGCATCTGTGCAAACAAAACGAGTGAGATAAGAACATGTGCATCTGCATGTAAGTAGATGCTGTCATTGGATTCATTTGTGTCAAGTGCTCATTCATGCCTTGATTTAGTTCTTCTGTCATACACGATGGTGGATGTCTCAATCCCTCTAACTGAAGCGTCAGTGAGCGGTCTGATTCGAAATTTTTGGCTCCTTTTACCGCCAAGGAAAAGATTTGTTTAACCAATAGTTTGGTTAATATCTGTAAAGTGTCTTACGTTCGAAGACGCCTTTAGAACCCTTTCAGTAAAGCGGAATTCGATGAGTCAAAATGTTGACATGATCACGGCTGGCACGCCTTACATAAAGATCGGTGCTGCAGATGCCTGCGAACACAAAGCGCTTTTCTTTCCAACTTTTTGGAAGTCGCACTTGATTGCTGATCTTCATACATCCTAAATAATGGTGTTCTCGCTCACGTGCCTGTTTCCCCCTTCTCTCCCCTTTTGATCAGGATTAGGCTCCACGCAGATTCCTTCTCAGGTGGTCATCGCGAAATACCCACTGGACAACTACAGAATGGCAGTGCCTTCTTCGCGCACTCTTTGAATTTGTATATCATGCCGCCCTCTCAGAAGTCTACTATTTGTCTCCTGTCTGGCTGGTGACCTCAATAGCATACAGCAGACACGGGCGCACATCGCCAAGTTACGATAATTGTTGGCACACCTTCAAAGCAGTGCAGATTCGATTTCTGCTGAATTCCCAAATTCACGATTCTAAAGTTGCATAATTTGATAACTTGTGGCACTGTTACGAGGAAATAGAAGGCTCCACATTTCTATTCAGTAAAATCACTTAGCTGAATCAGTCGAGTCATCTTATAGTGCAAAAGACTTAAATGTCGAGTGTCTGGTGAGAATCCCTCTTCTACAGGTCAGTGACATCGAGGTTGAGGTTGTGGTTGCATGGATTTTGTCAATGAGAAAAACGTCATTGGCACTTGTTATTAGCATAATAGTAACTGCGACCAAACGCTGAAGCACCGTGTTTTAGCATTAGTGGATCAAAGTTGAGATACCTAACTACAGACTGATCAGTCCACAAAACGCAAAAGGAGAAATGGTCGCATTTGCTTCCACAAGGCGGGGAGATGGTACAATGAAACGCACTGTTGCGGGAGAAATTAATAATTCTCGAAGTCGACTGTAAGTAACTGGCTTACAAATGGCCTGGTCTCAGTCACCTCTAACCCGGTTACCCCACCACTCTGACATCACCAATTTGGAAGAATGGTATTGACGATCGAAACCACCGACGTTGCTTCTGCTGCACCCCTCAAATCAGGGACGATATTACAATACCCAAGTGTTAGCATCTTTATTTTCTCTTCCCTCATCGTAGTACCAACTTACACAGCTGACAGAATACGGAGGAGGTGCGGTCAGGTTGACATCAAAAACTGTCGTAAATCCAGCTGCGCATGCATGCAATGAGTTTAGCTAATCTATCTTCCACCTCTGCATTGTATGCTTCAGGGGTGAGCAGAGTGGATATCTTGTACTGGTTATGTGTTGTCCAAATGAATTGGAGTTACAGAGAGTGGAAGGCGGTTTGCTTTTTGGAGGTCAGTGACCTTAACTCAGTCGCTTGATTGGCGTGCATCGAATGCTAATTATTAGAAAAGTGCATTGGAAAAAATTCCCATTGCCACCTATTCGTTCCGTCACTCACTGGAGATGTAATTTACGCACTTCAAAGTTCGTTTGGATTAACAGGCTTAATTGCTCGATTTAGAGAACTGGCCCAAGCAATGCGTCATACAGGTGACTTAGAAACTAGGATTGCCTCATTTTTCAACCAGTTCGCTACCAGGGTGTCGGCGTTAATCTAGCAAAGAAGAATCTCCGTGTTCATTAAATAGAAATTAATTTAGAATTCATGTGTATTTAAAACAAAATGCAAATCTGCGATGCGTGAAGACTTTACAAATGTCCGAAATGCTAAACTACGTGTTCTTCGATCCCAGTAGGCAACAGTTTGCACATCCCCACGCCTAGATTAGAACCTTAGAATGGTGTCATTCCTAGTTATCCTCTACAGTCTGCCACAAGTCATACACAGTTTCGCCGTCGATTCAGTTCAAATAAATGTAAGTGTAGAATACATGAATCAGTGCCGGCTGTATGGTTATTTGAAGAGGATTTTGTTGCTCCCGTCCTGGCATCCACCTTCGCAATTATGATTCTGCTAGATTCAGTTGAAAGAATCGGAAGTTAAACCACCTTATAGACTTTCCTGCCGTTTTCAACACCAGTCCACACATGGCTGACTGGAGTTCGTCACCTGTAGAACGTGACCCATAGGCCACCATCAACCACCGAGTTGAGAACTCATAGTGCGAACACTAAGTGGCCCTCATCAGACGTCTTACAATCAATGGTTCTGTCGCAACGATGAAACCGTAAGCCTGTTACTTTTCCTATGCATTTCGTGTTTGAGAGCAGGAATTCGACCTTTGACTCATTTGCTTTTTTAATGCAAATAGACGACAAAAATGAAGCAAGGCCTCGTACTATGAGTAAAGCTCACATTTTGTTTCACAAACGAATAAGTAGTCCTAATCGATTCCCATGCTATGAGGACAAAAGCATTTTGACCATCCCAACCCCCATTTCTTGTAGGTCGTAAAAGACCATGCGATGATACGAGCACTTGCGCGGAAAAGGCAAGAATGCAGTCTTGCATCTGGATGAAGTGAAGTGACATAAGTGAATTCAACCAGGCGTTTCAAGAACTAATCGCTTGTAATTTGAAGTAGGCGTAAATATATGGCCTGAGGTATTTCAGTTTCCCATGCTGGAGTGTCTTTGAGGCGGTGGCAGCTATAGCAATTGCGTAGACTTTTGGCCATGTATTCTTGGCTTTGATGAATGCTGAAATTTCAGTTTCTCACTAACTATCCTCAAGGGTAGGCGATCAGCATGTCACGGAAGATTTTCTTATGGAAATTAGGCTTCATTTTTTAATACTGCGTTCAAATTTTTCTTGATTTTCAAAATTAACTTAAATTCGGTGGCTCTTCTTCTCGGATGGAAAGGAGGGATTTATAGTGACTTGGATGGCTTTAAAACCTCATTTTTAGTAACCTCTTCAACCAGATAGGTTACTTTTTCCAGCAGATGCGATAGGATTTGTCCATGTAGCAATACGATGGATCTGCATCCTCCAGGATCGATCCGCATTGTAAAGAATTGTCTTTGCTCTGAGCCACTTTAGGTAAAACACTTAGTTCAACGCTCAGATGCTTATATTTGCATTCCCGTCCTTTGTTTTCTTATTTTGATTCGACTGATTAAATATAAAATTCCCTTATTTGCGGTCTATGAACGAGTACGGTGATCTTGACCACGCTAGCTTAAAACAGACTCCTTTTGCATAACAAATGTAAACATGGCATGACCAACCCCTTCCATGGGGGAGATTCATCACAGACTAGTAGACCGATTGCGCCGCCTGAAGCACACCACAAGGTCCATCTTCCATAATGCAAGACGCGTTTCGGTTGATGAAGTCTGTCGCACCATAGAACTACCTCGTTCAGAAAGCAGAGTTATTTCCCAGGCAAAGTACACCAACTGCCGCATACAAAGATGGGCTTACGCACCAATGAAATGAACGTCTGCCATCAATAAGGTAAGCGTCGAAAACGGTGGCGAAGGATACGAAGGCTAATGCGAAATGTGTGTGCAAGAGCGCACCTGTTCGGTGAGAGAGACTCAGCCAACGATGTCATCTGTCTGTGTGCTGAGAGAGCCGTGCCCTCCTGATCCTCCACCAGCAACCACCGAATTGAGAATTCATAGTGCGGACACTAAGTGGCTTTTATCAGACATATTACAATTAATGATTCTGTCACAGAAATGTAATAATAAGCACGCTGCTTCCCCTATTATACTTTTTAATTTGGTAGAAGTTTGCCGGAAATTGTTGGCACGTGCTTGGCGGTGGGAGCGCTTGCTTCACCTGTAGTTGTGTCAGCTGCTGACTTAGTTCAGATGAAGGTATCAAATAGGAGTGGGTTTGACGTTGGGAAGTTCGAAATCGTAGTGGTAGCTCAAGGTTAGCCTGAGCTTTCACCTTGCTTTGAAGACAAAGACAAGTCGATGCAGGATGTCTGTTGTAGTACAGGCTTCGGAGAACTGGTCGATGTTAAAATGTGTGTGGAATGTACAGGCATTGCCCCTAAGGTATCCTATTTATTTGAAACAGCCTCATCAATCTTCAGCCGTTCTAGTGGCGAAGAATTTGGTTGAGTTCGTTTGCTTTCGTGGTTGTTCTGTAGCGAATGCATATGGGAAGTGGATCTTAAAAGTACTGGAGATTTAGCCAGAGCAGAGACCGTCTCTTCCACCTTTTGTGAGGTAAAAGGTGTTGCTTGTTCCACTTGCTGCTGCACAATTGGTAACAAAGCTGATACGGCTCATTGTTAAGCATGCGATTTTGTCCCCCCTCTGGGTACAAATAGGCGTTCCGCGCTGGTGCTTTTGCACAAACAAAACAAGTGAAATAAGAACATGTGCATCTGCATGTAAGTAGATGCTGCCATTGCATTTATTTGTGTCAAGTGCTCTAACATGTCCTACTGTCTGCGATGAGATAACTATAGTTTTAATACTTCTGTCATACACGGTGGTGGGTGTCTTGATCCCTCTAACTGAAGCATCAGCGAACGGTCTAATCCGGAATTTTTGGCTTAAATCACCGTCGAGGAACAGATTTGTTTAACCATTAGTTTGTTCAACATCTGCAAAGTGTCTTACGGTCAAAGACGCCTCCAGAAACCTCTTAGTAAAGCGG
Organism: Taenia hydatigena; assembly: GCA_036345935.2. Classification (NCBI taxonomy): domain Eukaryota; kingdom Metazoa; phylum Platyhelminthes; class Cestoda; order Cyclophyllidea; family Taeniidae; genus Taenia; species Taenia hydatigena. Next base: position 22,538 of record JADWOT020001717.1, on the reverse strand, counting down.
AAATCAATGAGTTTAAATGTTGACATGATCACGGCTGGCAGGCCTCATTTAAAGATCGGTGCTTTAGGTGCCTACGAACGCAAAACGCATTTCCTTCCAACTTTTTGAAAGTTGCGCTTGGTTGCTGATCTTCATACATCCTAAATACTGGTGTTCTCGCTCACGTGCCTGTTTTTTTCTCCTCGCCCCTTTCGATCAGGATTAGGTCCCACGCAGATCCCTTCTCAGGTGGCCCTTACAAAATACCCACTGGACAACTACAGAATAGTCGTGCCTTCTTTGCGCACTCTTTACATTTGTATGTCATGCTTTCCTCCCAGAAGATCACCATTTATCTCCTTTCTGGCTGGTGACCTTAATAGCATCCTGGAGACACGTGTGCACATCACCAAGTTACGATAATTGTTGACACACATTGTAAGCAGTGCAGATTCGATTTGCACCGAATTTCCAAATTTAAGATTCTAAAGTTGCATAATTTGATAACTTGTGGCACTGTTAAGTGGAAGCAAAAGGCTCTACACTTTTATTCAGTAAAATTTCTCAGCTAAATCAGCCAACTCATCACATAGTGCAAGGGACTTAAGTGACGAGGCATCTGGTCAGAACCCCTCTTCTACTTTTTAAGCTTATACTAGCATAGTCTATGCAAGTCACTGAAATCGGGGTTGAGACGGCAACAAGTTGCATGGATTTTGTCTATGAGAAAAACGTCATTAGTACTTGTTATTAGCATAATAGTAACTGCGACCGAACGCTGAAGTGCCGTGTTTTAGCATTAGTGGATTAAAGTTGAGACGCCCAACTAAAGACTGATCAGTCTACTAAACGCAAGAGGAGAAGTGGTTGCATTTACTTCCACAAGACGAGGAGATGGTAAAATAAAACACACTGTTGCAGGAGAAGTTAATGATTTTCGAGGTCGATCATACATAAATGGCTTACAAATGGCTTGGTCTCAGTCACCTCTGTCCGAGTTACCCCAACACGCAGACATCACCAACTCGGAAGACTGGCATTGAAGATCGGAACCACCGACGTTGATTCTGCTACATCCCTCATTTCAGGGACGATATTACAATACCCATGTGTTAGCATCTTTATTTTCTCTTCCCTCATCGTAGTACCAACTTTCACAGCTGAAGGAATACGGAGGAGGTGCGGTCAGGTTGACATCAAAAACTGTCTTGCATCCAGTTCCGCATGCATGTAATGAGTCTAGCTATTCTATCTTCCACCTCTGCATTGTATGCTTCAGGGGTGAGCAGAGTGGATACCTTTCACTGGTTAGGTGTTGTCCAAGTAAATTGGAGTTACAGAGAGCGGAAGGCGGTTTACTTTCAGAGGTCAATGACCTTCACTCAGTCGCTTATTTGGCAACAATTCGTTCCGTCACTCACTGGAGATGTGATTTACGCGCTTCAAAGTTTGTTTGGATTAACAATTGGGAACTCATAGATAGAAGCTTAATTGCTTGATTTGGAAAACTGACCTAAGCAATGCGTCATGTGGACGACTTCGAAACTAGCATTGCCTCATTATTTAACCAGTTTTTTGCCAGGACAACGGCGTTAATCTAGCTGAAAAAGAATTCCCGTACTCATCAGATAGAAATTCATTTATGGTTCATGTGTAATTTCCAAAAAGATTAATAAGTCAAGGAGCAACTAAAAGGGATTTTTGCACATGACACGGAGCCGATGCGCTTGTTATTTCCGACAGGTTCAGTGGTTTTGCAGAGCCTTATCAAAAGGAGATATTCATACTACGAGTTGATTGTGGCGAACTTTGCAAATGCACATGCTTACAAAAATTGTTAGGCAAGGGTTTTACAAAATCCAAAGATGCCCTAATACACGCACAATGCTGCGTTATTGCCCACTACATCTTCGAAGGCGATTGGCTTAAATGAGCCAATTACGCGCATATTGCGCTGCGCTGATTGGACGTAGTAGAAATCGGCATGGTTGTTAAATTAACGGTCTAGCGGAGGTTGATCAATCATCACCTTCTCACTTGGGATCTTGTCAAAAGTGTAAATCCAGTTGGAAATATTCGTGCCGCAAAGATATAAAGTAAAAGGCTGTTCTGCTTTGCTTTACGTAGAATTCAGTGCAAGCACAATGGGTAGCCGATTAGCAGAAGCGGCCCAATTCGATAAATAGCCTTTTATTAAAGCACAATTGAAGCAAAACAGAAGATAATCATTTTCAATGCAAATAGAACCAGAAATCCTTTTATGTAGGTTTTCTGTAACTTTAGGCAAAATGGAATCTGTGATGAATGAAGACTTGACAAATGTCCAACATGCTAAATTGCGTGTTATTCGATCCCAGCAGGCAACATTTTGTACACCACTACGCCCAAATTTGTGCCTTAGAATGGTGTCATTCTTAGTGATTCTCTACAGTCTGCAAACATAATCTACATAGGTTCACTAACGCACTTGAAGAAGGCATAGCATTGCTAAATTGCTCGTGCTCTTGGAGCAGGCAACTCGAAATCCGCTACCATCATTTCCATCAAACTTCGAGTTCTCAGATCTCCATGCCTATTCAACCCACGCTATCATTACACGACATGAGATGATGAGGAACATCGTTTCAATGGATGTGAAGGATAACGGATAAAAAACTAATGCGGTGTCTAGATCTCATCTATACGCAAAAGCCAAAAGATGGTTATTTTGTCCGAAAAGGTCTTGCGCTGCCATGCATCAGGTTTTCACAATTTCTTCAAATGTTACCAATCAGATGTACTGCAGCGGCAAACGTTTGGTCTTCTAGAGGGACTTGTAGGGAATGCCTTTGTTCGCAATTGGAAAAAAATATGAAGCGTAGACTATTGAGACAATGGCCAAATGATTTGTGAGTCTGACCGCCCAGCACTGCTTCTCATCACAAGTCAGTCACTCAGTTAGCAAGCAATCGGAAATGCATCGCGCAACTCTATGGTCCATGCAATAGAAAAAAAGGTAATTCGGATATACTTGAAAGCATAGTTTTTCAATTATCCCATGTGGGCGACACTTATTTGGCGAGCTTTCGCAATTCTCCTAATTGATGTAAGTGTTAGTGGTTGTTTCGTCATCGCTGTTATTTGTTGCTGCGAGTTCTTAGCACTCCAACATTCGATTCTTGTGCTGCCAAAAAAATAGAGAAATACAACTTAATGAGTAGTGCATCCATCATGAGAATGCTACTTTTCAAGTTGCTTCTCCATTGCACTCTTATCTAATTGCCGTGGTGGGAAGGAAATCAGGGTTTGACAATCGAGATAATGCGAAGCATTTTAAGGCACACAAGTATCAATAGTCCTTTGCATTCTCTTCCGCCTCCGTTACACGCTCAATGATGCACGAGTACCAGCTGAAGTGAAGAAGCACAAAGGCAAATGGCATTTGCTTCCAGGAAACCACCAGACACTGCGAACTGCCGATCGAGTAAAAAAACCATTAACACGGCGTTCTGTCGCCTTCCACCATTCATCGTGCTTCCCAAGTTATCGTCGTTTCCACCGCCCAATTCTTCGTCAGTACTTTGGTACTCCTTTGTCAGCTACTCACCTTTGGTCTGCTTCTCAGCTTCCATCACCACTGCTTCCACATCAATCTCTCTCATGCCCCCAATCGCACACCTTACCGTTTTAACATCAAAGAACCAGAAGAGATTAAGAGCATAAAATTATGGATAACTTGTGTCATTAGCTTTTCCTCCTCCCCTGCTTTATCTTTCCTTCCTTCTCCCTATCCTTATTTTCGTCACGACTAGTATCCTAGTGTGTTTCACTAATCAGTGTAGAAATATGGGTAGCGTCCTCGAGTGTAGCGTTTGATAGGAATTCATATTCCTTCCACAAAATTGATTTGTGTATGCTCCACTTACATACATGGCTGGGAAAGTAGGCCAATGGAGAAATTTAAGAACATGCAGAAAGAAAAAAATAAGAAATTCAGCGCCCAAGCACCGTGCAAAGACATCCCATTTTGAACATTCTCATCCTTTCCTCTACTCACCCTCCGTAAACCTCTCGCTTTCGCCTCGTACCCAATCATTCATTCGTTGCTTCGCCCAGGTTAATGATGTTTCCTCGCAACCATTGTACTCCCTGGTGCATGTCTTTGCATGAAATTGGATTAATCGGCAGAAACACACCTTCGCTCGAGCCCTAGTAACCACAAGGGGTGAGTTGCCAATGCATAACAGGCATCCTCTCAAGAAAAGCCGAGGACAAACAGTCACAACGAGGCAGCGCATATAAGTCAAAGCACATTAGCATCGGTAGTTCTTCTCATTCTCTTCCTCCTCCTTTGCATGCATTAAGATGCACATAACTTAATCAAGTCATGAAAGCACAGAAGTGAGTGGTGCCAGCTCCCTCAAAACCACCTCCTAGTAGTTTTGTCAAAAGTCCACACCTAGACGGCACTGAGTGACACCACACAGCACGTGTTGCAATCGATTTACACGTGTCAGGTTTAAATTGCCTCACCACACGACAAACCATCAGACAGGCTGTTCTACGTGTTGCACGCCTACATTTATTCATATTGCTTTACCGCCTTGCCGTTCATGCCATTCAGTTATTCGTCGGTGCTTCTCTCCTGCCTCGTTTCATTCTTGCCCCCAGCCGTATTTGTATCCTTTACTTCCGTCACAACCCTCTCCATCTCCTCATCACTCCAAGCCTTTCAATCCTCAATTTTAGCGACGTTGAAAGGGAGAAAGCAGATAGCTATCATAGAAATTAGGGGGTGAATTTTGGTGCCAACACCCCTTCCACTACCTGTGCTACCTACAACTCCTGGAGTTCACTTGCATGTGTCATTTCAATATTTTCACATTCGATATCCAGCATAATCACATGGAAAGAGAGCTATGACCAGGCAGTTCACGTGTCATTAAGGCAAAATCTTCAAATTTTGCCTAGACACGCGTTTAGATGAGTAAGCGATTGAATCAGTTGAGGAATAGATGGTAGAAATATAGAAAGCAGTAAAGGAGGCTACACCAGAGCAATGTGGGGAATCATCCTACAACGTTTATTTCCAATCCTCTTCTGTCCATCTCCACTCTTATTCTTTCCATTCCAGCGACTTCTCATCTCTTCGCATCAACCCCAATCATGCCCTGTCTCATTCAGCTAAAAATTCATGTTACCTAACTCCTGCCGCAAAAGCGCATAGACCACAATTGCTGTTCCGAATGCAAAACAACAATTATTCCAAGCACAGAGGTAGGAATACGCATCAGAAATGCCCCTTCGTTAGCTCAATAGTAATAGCTAGGGGCGGGTCGTTAAGCTCTCATCTACCGAGCATACCCCGTCCCCACAGGCGTCTTATGCATTAAATTTAAGTCCGCCTTAATATTTTAATTTGGCCTGCCTAATCAACTCGATGCAACTGCACGTCATGCAAGTTGAGGTCTTCTCTTTCTCGTAGATACTGGGCATCAAAGCACACATGGAAAGGCAAGCGCTCTCTTTTGTCTACGTCTCCTTTCTCATGTCTTACGCCAACGCATCTTCGGAGACTGTCTCCTTTGTCGCCTACTGCACTCTATACACACACACGCAATGCGCCCTGCAGGAGACAAATTTTCTTCACATGGTATATGAGTTTTGCCAATTTCATGTGCTGTGTCCACTTCAGTTTGAAATAAGTGAGAGTGTCGAGTTACAGGAAGGAAAAAGAAATTAGATGAAGTAAAGTCAATTGGTGGATGGCTGATAGAATGCTAGCGAAGTGTAGAGTTGAGATAGAATGGCCAAAGAACTAGCCATCGAACGGATGACCAAAAGAGATTTTATTGCGCCCAGGACGAAAGTGTCGATTCGATCTAGCTGTTTTTGTGAGACATCAATTCAGGCGACTACCCAAACGACGGAAACAAAGGTAAACAATGCATCATACACGAACTTAGGCAAACAGACAAAAGCGTAGATACATGGTGAAAATAGAGAGGGCGGTCTAGAGTGGAAAACCATGCAAAGAAATTCTTTACAAAAAGAATATAAGGAGTAGATAGTGAGATGAGCAAGTAGGAATTCGAGCAGCTGACAAATTACAAAGTAAGAAGTAGGAGCAACGCGCCCACCTTTGCTCCTCAAAGGCTAAGTGAGGGGGGAGTAGAAGTAGGAGACGGAATTGAGGTGAAGTAGTTTAGTACGAACCAAAGCGACAGAAAGATAGAAATGGAGATTTAATGGTAATCATTGCAAGACTTTGTTAAAACACGATTCGGTCTCGGGCAGAGCGTGATTGATTCAGGTCTACTCTAACTCGTACTAGTCTGATCTAGGCAAAAATCTGCGCGTTATTAACTCATGTCACAATCGAGATTAAGACTAGTGGAGAGATAAAAGGGAACCTACAAAGGGGGCACCGGCAGATGGTGAGGTAGGAGGGGAAGTTGAGAGAAACTCAAGGAAGGCAAAAAAGCAAGACATTCTCCCAGAGCCAAAGTGGGAAAATAAAGGTAAGAAGCTGAATCGTAGGGAATACTCACTCTCATTTTCCGTATGTATTTTACGCGAGGAGCACAAACGGTATGACACTGGGTAGGACACAATACATGTGAGTGTATAGAGTGCAGTAGGAGACAGAGGAGACAATCTCCGAAGATGCGTTAGAGTGGCACATGAGAAAAGAAGCTTAGATAAGAGAGCTCTCCCCATTCATTTTCAAGACGTCATCAGGTCTGCTTCTAGTCTGTTTGCCTTGATCCCTAATGTCTGCGCGATAGAAAGAGAACACCTCAATTCTCATTGAAATGAGTTTTGCCGAGTTCGTTTAGGTGAGTCATTTTAAACGGCAACGTATAGGTCGCCTTACTGGAGATTGTCATAATCTAGCCTAAGTTGTTAGTCTTGCCTTTTCTGACCCAGTCCAAATTAGTCAAGACTAGACTTGTTTACTGCGCTACAGTTCTTCCGCAGCGGGACATGAATATTGGACAAGTTGTTGTACCCCAGCAGGTCTGCTAATGCCGCTGCCTATTTTGGAATTTGAGCGGTGAGAAGTGACAAATCTTCTACTATGTCAAGTAACTTTTATGTTATTTATTTGACTCCAAGAATCTCATGCTTAACGAAATAATGTGCTGCAGAACCATTGATGATCCAAAGATAGGCAAATTTCCAAAAGAGGATTTGCATTACAAATGGACGCGAACTTCATTTTGAATGAAAGCTAGGAGGAAAATTTACCTAGCTATACGTGGCGTGCCTTTTAAAGTCTGGCATCTGAACTGAGCGGCATTGTCGACCGCTGACTATCGCAGCAGCCCTGCGTAGATTAGAAGGATTTATATGTAAAGGTTAAGAAGTTGTATGGTGTAACTTGCATCCAGCTAGATGCCCAATCAATTTTGCATTGGAATTTCTACTTACTAGGCCAAACAAATGCCTAAGCGCTTTCTTAAAAGCATTAAGGAATAATTGAATAGAAAAGCAAGTGTCCGTATATTTGAAAGTGGCAAATTGCAGGAACATCCGACAACGGAATAGGCGCAGGTTGCACTAATGTTTATGCAAAAGCATATGCCCAAAGGATTGCCCAAGGAAGGTGGCAGAAGATAGCACGTTAAACAGAATCGAAGCGTAGCCAAGCAGAGCTTACACCGAGGGTGATTCCTAAAACACCTGACATTTTTAAGAAGTTCGACTGGCAGGTCCCTGCGATTCATGTGCTTCCCGCAATGTCAACAAACTAAAGCAAGTATCGCAAAGGCGAATCCGTTGTCTTAGGACCATTAAAATTGAGCGAGCTCAACTGGTTTTACCTTGGTGATAATCGCCCTTCTAAAAATGCTTTAAGGCAATAAATGAACTCATTTGGGACTTACGAAGCTCATCTGCTTAAAGGGATTTTTATCCCATTTGACTGTACAGCTTGCTCCAAGCATCTGCAAGGCAGGAACATGATCGGCAAAATTAGTCATCAAGAAGTGAGTCTTACAAATGGAGGGGAACGTACAAGGACGGCTTAAGTGGATGTGGTCTCTCAGTGTCTCCCATGTTGGACAGTCCCCATAACATTCCATGCAGTAGTAGCGTGCATCAGATGACTCCTTATTTTGACCTGCAGCATATCACAACAAGGTATGAATTCTGGAGAAGCTCGTATGCCCACTGAAGCATGCTTATGCAATAATATATTTTTAGCTAACTGGACTAAAGCGTCTACAAACTCACCAGTGTGCGCTTCCATGTAGTGCTGCATTAGTGATTCAAAACCCTCGAATTGCTGGGGATGCACAAAGCACACGTTGTGCTGCGAAGATTGGAAAGTGTTTAAATGAAATCAAGCATCCTTGTCAGCGAACGTGTTACTGTAGTGCAAGTGTAATGAGGACAATGTTTAGATTTACCTACCCATTTGATATATGAGCACCTTCCAGTCGACACCTCCATCCTTAAGCAATCCAGACAGCATGCTGGCAAATATTCTAAAGTATGTTTAAATTGATGGAGGTAGTGTTGAGTGAATCATCGAAAGGCGCACTGGTAATGCAGCAAGTTGATGGATGCAAACCACTCATTCTCCTGATTTGCCTGCTCAATTACACAAGTTATCGAGTTGTCCCTGAATTCCAAGTAATGCTTGTGCATCAATACACGCCTTGAAAAGGGGAGTGGGACTTACCATGATGCACACTTGCCATGTGTGCTCCGTATGGGATGGGGTTAGCTTGTATCCTAAGGCATTTTGCACACATGAAGGTTTCCTTTGAGGCTGAGCTGGGTAATACATTGGAAGTGCTGCAACACGTGCGCTGTAGTTAGTGCTAAACGAACGAACACTGCTGGACCTGTGTTCGGGCTTAAATGGGGTCAGAGCAGATGTGATCCCCGTTCGACAAATTGGCTAGCTATGTCTAGTAAATACAGCCCAAATAAACTATCCGCATGTGGTTTGCCCCCAGCATGAATCCTATACTTTCACACATTCTTTAAAAACCTCATTTCGCAACCCATACGTAGCGTGCCGAGAATTTATTTAAGGCAGAAGAGGGCATAATACTAGGGCTGCCAGCATGGCCCGAAGTCAGCCATGGAGAAACGCTGAGTAGAATAAGAATTGACGCCTCAGTACAAATGGAAACTATTGGCTATTATAAGAATGGCCAGTGTGCGTCGAATTTCTCGATCCGCACACTAACACTCTAATTGTTGACTAATTTAAAGGCAATATTCCGGGAATTTTGCCCCAATGAAAATAACTACTTAAGTGCAATTAAAACCATGTAGCTAGGACCTCTCATGGAAGTGTTTGGCGTAATCAAGTACAATTGATGGTCTCTATTTTGCTTCCCATGCGACACTTCTTGTTAAGGCTAGAACCGTCCTCCTGCCATCGATCCAATGGGGTGACACAGTAGAGATTTTGCAAAATTGTGCTTTTTACATTGGTAGCGTTACTACGCAATAAGGCATATAATTGACTGGTAATACTGCTTCTCATAGAATCTCTCCCCACAATCTCAATGCGAGTTTTGTTTTCGTGCAGTTTCTACACATGTATATATTTATATGTGTTTGTTATAAGTCACATCCTACGATTCTAATTGCTAGGGATTAATATGGGTTACAGCACCCTACCCAGATTTACTCCGTATCATATTTTGCCTGTCTTTTCACTGTGCTTACAGGGTGACCTGTTAATGTGCCAAGAATTTGGCTGCACGGTGAAATGAGTGGCGTGTCTTGATTGGCCCCGTATCCGCATATTGGTTTGAAGACGTGTCCCAGCCCTTGAATCCAGTGGGTTCATGCATGAATGCACCATTTATCATTCCATCAACATCAAGTGCTCATTCAATCATTCAGTCTGCCAAGCCCATTAAGCAAGAGTTCTCCAGAGCTTTTACAGCTTCAACTCCACTTCAAGCACAAATTTGAGTGATTGCAGTAAGTCAGTGTCAAGCGCATTGCACAAATGCCCACAGATAACTCTTTACTGTATGCGCAGTGGCATACGGTAGTGGCTTGAGCTTTGACAGTTACGCTGCAGGGAGTGATAAATGTTTGAATGTGCTTGTAAAGTGGTGTCTGCACACCGGTCAGGGGAAGGCCTACTTGGCATTAGCTACACTGTCTAATCTGTCACGGAATTGGCCAGCCCTACTTCCGGACGCTTTTGCCTCCACACACTACCTATCTTCGTCCCACTCTCCATTGTGCACCGCTTCACCGTTGTGTGCTTTATCCATTTCTCCTCACTGCATCCACTGAAACCACTTACCACTCAGTAGTCGTCTCCATTCAGACTGAGATCCGTAGAGCTGGCGCTCAGTCATGTCACCTTAGGAAGGATAAGGTTTCAAATCAGTATGATTGGCAAATGAGGTTAATGAATATTTGATGTGTTTCGGTGGTGCTAAGTTAGTGACAATGCACCACTTTGTGGTGGTCATTGCATCTAGTTTGAGGCTTGTTAAGGGCTGCGTTAATTGTAGCCGAATCGCGTTAGATCGCAGTTCGTACCATGATCATGCACAATTCGAAATGGATTCCTAGTTGCAATGCCAGTCGTGTTGTTTACTAAGTCGTACATCCTACCTCCTACGGCGTAACTAGCGACATAATTTGTTTTTACTGCAAAGAAATGAGTAGAGTGCGTGAATGACTCGAACTAGCTGCCATGAAGGAGCTCTCCAACTGTCGCTTGAAGTAGATGAATGGGAATGAGTAGGTGGGTGGGTGAGTGGGTGAGTGGACGGATGGGTGAAAGGAGAGTAAGTTGACTGGGATCTACTCTTCGCAATCCTGACGTCACTTGCTATTGCTTTCAACTATGCTTAGAGTGGGCAAAAGCATGCATGCACAAACTGCCACATTCCCACATGCATAAAAAGAGGATCTGCCTCACGAATATTCAGTCTACAACGCAATCATAACCACGCGGCTACACTACTGAATGCGTGCGACTACTGTGCATGCATGTTGGCAAGGCAGAAGCATTGGCATCACTATCAATCTGATGTGTTGAACCAGTGGTCGATACTTCTTCATCAAAGATGCACTCTTTCATGCATGACTCAAACCAATTGTTTACTTACCTGAACTTTGGCACACTAAGCATTCTGTTGACGGATTAGTGCATTCGTAAGTGATGACAGCAATTCAGAGAACGAGATTGCATCAGGATGTTAACAAAATCACTGCTCGAAGGAGGTATGCAGCAGTATCTGCACGATTGCTTTGTGTTCTATGAGCAAAAGCAGAAAAACGTCTTTCTTACAAAGATTTGTAGATCACCGGAAATCGGTTGCTCTCTTGCCACTGGTAACATTTTCCTAAATATTGGGACTATGCAAAAGGCCCATAAGTCATCTCCTTCACTTTAATTGACCATCCGCGATTCGAGTGCTACATCCGACTATGTCATTCGGAATCGCATGTTATTCAGGCCGAATTATGCCGGTTTTAAGCAGATGAGTTAAGAGGTGGGGGAATAGAACACTAACTGATCATTGAAGTTGGCAGGAAGGCGATATGATCATTTAAATGCTCACATTTTTGGGATTAGATCTTACCATGGACTAAATAGCTAAAAAGACGACAGGCGCATGTACGGATGATTAGGAGATCTGCGAATGTGGGTACCAATATGCGTTTATCCTAGTCACCATGATATGTGATAAAATTGCTTAAGTAGAATATCTAGACAGAGTTTCACGTCAATCGGTCAATCATCCCAAACGGTTGCTAGTAAGACCACTGCGTGTTACAGTGATTGAGGTCCCATAATTTGGTAACGCGCTCATAATGCTACACTCTACCATGAATAACGTGAGTGCGTAATGTGTGCAAAATAGTCCAATGTGTAGGCCAATTTTGTCTTTTGCATTCACAAGCACACTTCCACTTAGACGTCAAAGACCGCTGCAATCAGCAAGCCAATGGCAATTGCTGTGCACACACGCCCACAGAATCACATTGCTGACAGCGATAGAAGTTGACGCTCATTTGTGAGGCCACGTGCGAACGTCGGCATAGGGGATGGGCTTTTTGTGCACATTGTCTGATCTCGTGGACCTTGCACTCCCCGCCATCCGACGCTTTTACCTCCTCATCTTAATATTCTTCAACGCTTCACTATTGGGTGCTACGCTGAATTCTTCCCTTGGGACACAATAACTCTATACCATCACTCGTTTGTCGTTGTCGTCATGGTTGCAATGGTAAGTAGGTAGGTTTCTCTGTTGCATCAATGCGTAAAACGCTTACAACTTCAAACGAATATAATTGCCAAATGAGATTATTGCTTTGTTGAACCTCCTCAGTTGTGCTGATTTGGCCGCGTTTCACTCCATGTGGTAGTCGTTGCAACCAGTTTCCGGTTCCCTTGAGTCTACGCCAAACTTGGTGTTTTTTGTGTTAGTGGAAGAGGATTTTCATCCTACGGAAGAATAAACCACACACTGCTATGCCATAGCAACCACTATAAACCTAAGCAAAGTTGCAGCACTACGTGTGCATCTGCGCCAACAAATTACTCAACCGACTTCCACATGCGTGCATGTAAACTGTTGACAGCCAAACTACCAAATAAAATGAGTTGAGTGCAGCCTTATTTAAATAATCCAAACCGGCGCAGCGCGTCCATTCACTTCTAGTATTAAAACGTGTAAAGAGCGTTTGGAGGTGAAAACTTGGTTATCAACCAGTTAGTTGTGATTGATGGTGAGTGGTGTGGTTAATGGGGAAGGCAGTATGCTTAGCACGTGAGTGGATTGAGATAAGTCAATGTGGTTTTAATTGGGAACATGTAAAGCAAAATGTATTGTCTTGGTGGGATGCAAAACAGTCCCAAGCAATGACGTCCCAATAATATTCAGATGCGCTTGTGATCGCGTCGCAGGCTGAGTAGTCGTGAGGGAGGTCAAATCAACGTGTAAGAGGGAATACAACATTTCCCTCATGCTCACTACGGCTCGATGCAGAATGAAGGGAGGCAAGGGCAAAGAGACAGTGCTTACGGTGAGCTAAGCCAATATAACCTGAGTCACTCCAAACCTCACTACTTCAACTCACACTTCTCCATGCTACATCCCTCTATCCTTAAACAGCGAGAAGTGTTGTAGACTGTCACGAAAAGTAGGTCATCCTGCCTAGCTGTCTGACAATGCAGCCAACGCTGGTGCCCAGCTTGCTGAATGGGAACAGTCGAGAGTAGTTGGCGCTAGTTATGTGAGCATCAACGCCTTTCTTCACCGTTTCCTTCCTCCTCTTTCGTCCTCTTTCCTAACCCTACTTCTTAATTCTCCAATTGTATGGCTGTCAGTCAGCCCCACTATCACTCCTGATTGCATCTGTATCTTCTTTCTGACACTGCTTTTCCAACTTCTTGATTGCCGAGTGTAGACCCATATCCGCATAAATTAAAACAAATAACAATGAGCATCGCAGCTGTAACGAGGAAATAAAAGACCTTCACCTAAATTGAGCAACATCAGATTTTCCATTTTTACAAGTTGCGTACACAAGGTGGGCATGCCATGAAAATGCAACCGGTAAAGTTGCCAACCTCATTTTAGGGCAAGCACCTGTAATAATTCCTATTGAAGCGGTAACGAGTACCTTAGTAGCGCCATATTCGCTTCCATGCCGATAGGTTGGACAAGTGGTTTCTGACAACAACAGATGTAAACAAGGAGTCCCTCAGTGCTCTCGCTTTGCGTTGACTTCGAGCGCATACTTTTGTTAGTAAAGTATCCTAGGTAGCGTCTACAGTCGCCAAGTCCTCTTTTTTCATCACAAGGTATCCTCTTTCAACTATCCTCCTGAATGCTATCACTCAACGCATTTGTCTTCTCGCTCCTTTTACGGTCACAAGCATGCCGCCACCACAAAATCTGCCTATCACGATAAATTTTTTTACAGGCCAACATTGATCGAGTCACTCATACTCCAAGTCGTCTTGACCATTTATCCCTAATTTCAAGGCATAATGAGGACATCTTATTTGTAAAGTGGTATGGGTTGCTAAACTCATCAACTTTGCATAGTCTTACCAGCTATAATACTAGGTAGGCAGGTTCTGCTCAAACTAACTTTGAACGCAGTCGCGCAGGAGATGTTGAAATGTAACATCTGCCGATAAAATAATTAGAGGAGTAATGTGGGTGAGTCTTTAAATACGACGAAATCCACAGGACTTGATTCATTTTTGATAGGTGCTTTATCTGAGACACCTCATTGTTGAACAGAAGCCACCATCGAGTGATGTGTCCAAAGGCGATAAGTAAGAGACAAGTGATTTCTGTTGCATGAAGCAGGTTAGTTTGTACTTTAGACCCTTTTCACCCAAGATTCTAACAGTCTTTTTCCTCTTCTCTCTACGCTCATCTTATTTGCGTCTACTTTGCTGTACTGAATTCTCAAAGTTAATTCCACGGTCATGCTCACGAATTTAATCCAGCAGCAGCGCAGATAGCTTTTCGTTTCCTCATGTTTGGCATCGGTCACAATAAATGATGTGACTTCATTGTAAAGACGTCGACACGACCCAATGACCCACCCAATATTGACCGAAATGCTTGCGTTGTAAGCATGGTTGTGTGGGCCTCCTCTGTCATAAGGTCGCACTGCCAGCATTCGATCATTGTCATGGCGTGTCACTGGCATGGCTTTACCACCCTCACAGATGGTCGGTTTGAATGCACCAAATGATAAGACAGGCACGTTCGAACGGAGTCCAATTGATGTCATGCTAACCCGACTCGCGCGGTTACTTTCGCTACGAGATCCTTCTCACAAATTGCCTTGATTTTGTTGTGCAAGAACGGCACGCAGTCCTCGTCATGACGTGTGAATCACGCGCTTCTTAGTCTAGTGCGGATGTTCTAGTTCCGACACAATTTTACGACTGACGTGGATTGACGAGCGCATAAGGCTAAACTATAAAGCGAAGTCGGCTCTTCTAAAGATGTAGTAACTGCAAAAATGTAGGTAATTATGTGATCGGTACCTATGTGGGTCTCTTCTATGTCAGAGGACTTAGAATTTTGCACTTCAGACACAACCGTTGCCTTCTTGTAATGGTGATGACCTTGGCTCTCCACCATCACAAATTCATTTCATCATGATTTACCACATTTGCTAGACTGCATGGACAAAGGGACTTGAAACTGCAGATGAGTCACGTGATTTCACTCGTGTCGCAAGTAGCCTTGTTCTGCTATCTATCTTTACATTGTTCCATACCATGCTTGTGTTCTAGGTGCCGTCGAAACGAAAAAACTGGAATGCCATGAAATTACTCAGCTAGGTGGTTTTAGTGCAGCGTTTTGTTCGAGGAGTAATTGTAATGTCCGATGCGTGAACTCTTTCTAACATGCTTTCCAATCTGAACTACCGAACATTCCAGGGGTCAAAGTTAAAGGGATGACTACAGCTGGGCAAACGCTGAAAGCTCTTTACATCCGGTGGTCATTATTTTACGAAGTCAAAGCTCGTTTGCTTTTCAAGCTGCAGGTGCATGTGATTACACCTTACCTCCACAAGTAATTGTGGTAAGCATGTGCAGTGACGGAAAGGAGAGGCATGTGGTTGATCTATTGAGTGGAATGATGTAAACACTGTCATACTCTCGTGCCATCACGCAGTACTTGAGGCTAAACACCTCTACTAAGCTCCACTTATGCAAAGCCAGAGAACGGTTCAGCGAACTCTGTTAAATGATGGGCATACTAGCGCTTTGGCTCGCAGAACTCATAAATTACCTACATTCTATTGAGATCGGCTCCATGTCACAATCAATGTTTAATGGAGAACATATCATTCACTCAAATGCCACATTGGTGCAGCGAATTTCTATTGCGAATGGATGACCATGAGTCTAGTTGTTTAGTTATTGAGTTCTTAGTAGTTAAACCAAGGAGAAGAGGAAGAAGAAAACAAAGCAACATTTGCAACGCCCACTATGGTTTACCTTTTTTACTGATATGAGAAATGGCACTACTGACCATTCTGACATCACTTGTTGAGACATCTGGGGCACAGATGCGCATTCACCTCACCTAACTGCGTCTAACAATACTGACCGAGTCGATCGGGCCAGACAAATATTGCTCTTGTGGCGGTATGGTGTAGACACAGTCTTGCAGTGATGATTCGGAAATCAGTAATGACTCAGACTTGGCTGACCTCGTTGTGACGCGTGTTCACATACAAAACGAGAAGTTAATCACAAGCGTTGCGTCCTGAACATGGAGGTAGGCCTCACCTCGTGATTCGACCCCTCTGCGTTCCACGTCAGTCTCATCGGAAAGACATTAGTGGTTTCGGTAAACTATAAATTGGTATGGGAAGGTGGAAACGAAAATGCATAGCGCAGATATACGGAAATCTACTTCGGAAACACTGGGAATAGGAAAACATGCTTAAATTTGAGAGGAAAATGGTCAGGATGCAAATAGAGGGGTGGAAAAAGGAAGCCATCAGTGGAGTAGGTGAAAGCCAAATGCCTGTTAGGCGGTGGAACCTAATGCCTTGCCAGACAAAATTTTAGAAAAGCCACTGCATCTACGTAGAAAATGCCTAGCAATGGCATTGCACGGTTGCCGTCAAAGATTCAAGTTGACTCGATTTAGAACGCACGCATCAGAACCGGCGGCATGCATTGCTACCATTATAAGGTGTACAAGCATCACTAATATGATGGCATAATTCATGGTGTAGCTGTTGGTCTAACAGAAAGTGAATCCTTTTCCATCGTGTCCAACTGTCGGAAAATTGTTTACGATTGTTTTTGCTTAATTGATGCTGGAAAGGTCAAGAATTATCGTTCCATGGTCTGTGGTTTTCACACCTAAATACTTACATAGTTGTCTTTGTCTCTCTGCTTTCTCCTGTTTGAGCATTCAACTTGCAAGCATTCAGTATGGTAGTCGGTTCACAGTGTGTCGTAAGACTGTTTTTTGCTCCATGATGCTTTTTCCTAGCAAATCATTTACCTTTGACGTGAACTTATATTTGGGATGTGTGGTTTGATCTGCCGCAGACTTAACAAACATTGACATGACCATCAAGTAAGTAAGTAAGCTTCAAGTTCTTCCCCTCAGCCTGACTTTGCACACATACCACATAGTGCGTCCGATATTGCTAATTACCACTGTCTAGCAGACCACATGATTCCACATTGTGAGCCTAGCAGCCACACTCGTCCCGACATTCCCCATCCACTTTAAAACACTCGTTCTCCCAGTATCGCATCGTAATGTTGGTTGGATCAGCTCCACTTAGATAAGTAGCGATGCGTTTGCTTATGCTGTGCAAGTTCCGAGGGCAACTGTTGAAGAGAACTGTCAACCTCGAATAACCTGAATGAAACGTGGATAATGTCAAGCACTTAGCTGCTTTGGCCTATCTATTTCTTGCCATACACAAAGCGTTCCTAACCGAGTTGTTCCACCTAATTCAAAAAATAGAACAGATCATCACTGCTAAATGTGTTAGAGATTGAATGACCTATGCTGTCCCTAGATCAGTGCTGAGTCGTCACCTCGGACACTCATGACTCGTTCGGGATTTATAGTCAACAGTCCCATTCCGATGGATCACATCAGTTGGAGAATTTCCCATGTTTGCTTCTTGCATACCACATCCGTCTATCCGTCAACATAGAAGCCAGCGCAGAGCCTATGAGCCATTAGGACTCCGAAGGAAACGCAAAATGCAATCCATCCCACTTGACTCATCTCAATCCTCAGTTTAAATGGCTACATTCCTGAGGAAGGTCAAAGCATCCGTCTGAGATTTTGCAGTGGCAACAGTCATTTTTAACTTGTCGCTCTTTAAATCAAATTCAACGCCCATCAGCTGGACAACCGGTGTGGATGCAGCCGTACATATCAACTACTTGCGTGCGCAATTAGTACTTGATCAATAAAGTGCAACCAAAATCGGGAGGTTCGATGCTTTTATCGACATTGCAAAGTTCTCCTCCGACATCACGTTCACAGTATAAATTGGCAAAATACTAAAGTATTGCAGCCCTCGGAGCTTTGCCATTAGCAGACGCGGACAGGGCACGCTGGTAGGAGTCACTTTGCTCCTTCTGATACCGGATAGCTGCAGGAACATTTCTAAACGAAGCAGATGAGGGCTGCGGGAAGAGTAGGTGACATGGTAATGATAGGATCCCGCCTCTTACCAACCTACCCTGCTTCTAGGCCACTGAGCTTACGACCGGATCACAAAGCTGGCCCTAGGATGAATTTTAATTGGAGTGTCGAAGGAACTCTGCCTATTAGCTGCATGACAGGCTGTATTTTGTCTGGAACTATATAATATTGATGAGATCAAGTGGAGAAAGCAAACTTGTGCGCTTGAAATCATCGACTAAACTGATTAGGCTGACCGACAGGATCCTTTATAGTTGACGTTGGTGTGGATGCATCTTAGCAGCCCATGTACCAACTTCATCTTGCAGCGAGTTGAAAGCCGTTGATAACTCGGACCGAGCTGGTCTCATTGTGCCACGAATACATAGAGCTAAGCCTAGAGTTCATCACGAGTGTGATGTCCTAAGAATACAGTTAAGCCACCCAGTGCTTCGGCTGCACTGTGTTCAGCGTCGGTCTCATCGGAATGACAATCGCTATTTTGGTAGGCGGTAATGATTGCATACGGAGGTGGAAGAGAAAGCGTGCAAAGTAGATATACAAGCGTGCTGGGTACTCAACGGTGGCGGCACCCAAGTGACGTAAGTCCAGTAGGACAGAGCTATTTGTAAGAAATGATTTGCTAATTTTTCCCTTAACCTAACGTACGCTGTTGCGTATCCCATTTTATTGCATTCCTCTTTTCTATTTCGACAAATATCCACTTGGACTCTTGTCTCGTGGTATTTGTACGTCACAAACACGGACCACAAATGAACGATAAGACATTACGGAAAGAATTACTCCTTAAATGTTCATTTGTAAAGCATGCTTAGGAATATGAGGGTGATGCCATGCTTCATCCAGCTGCCACTACCGCTTGGTCAGCTATGACAGGGATGAGGTGGGTTGATTAAAATTTGCCAGCTTAACGGATCTCTTTGCACTTGCTCCTTCTCAAGTGTCAACTATTTTATTATAAGCAAATTACCCATTTCTGCTGGCTCTAGTTTTGGCACTCACGGCAAGAAATTGTCATGCAGTCGATCTTCGCAGGCCAGCCAACGCTCACGTCTCATGTTTTAAGACCAACAACGCCAGCATTACCAAACTCGTATAGATCTACACGTTGTGATTTTGTGTACATGGGCTGCGTCTCCCTCCCAACATCTGCGTATGCCTCAGTGCAATCAGCTATTCTTCTGCATTCTCTAACGCAGTCATTCATCCATCCACCCACCTACACGTACCAGTCACTTCGTCCCGTCACAGGGCCACCATCACTGTCTTTTCAGATCGCCTTTCCTCTCCGCATTCCATAACCCATATAACGTCATCCGCTGAGACTACAGTCCCTGCTCAATCACACGCCGCCCTCTTCCACTCCCAACACTTCACCCTCCTGCTCTTCCAAACATTCTGCATCACAAACCAATCTGTACTGCCATACTCTCTTATGCAGTAGGAAAGTACACTTCATTACATCCTCTCTCCACTCCTCCATTCAACCACCCGAATCAGCCTATTCCATATGTGATGGTAAGGGTGCAGGTGGAGGTGGTGGTGGTTCACGATACACGAGCAGTTCACGTCCTCCATCTGGTGGCTCCCACATAGATGACGACGTGCTACTGTCAGCGCTCCTCCTCAAACTCAAATCGTAGCACGCAAACTCCAACAACTCCATTGTGTTCCAGTGGTTGATTCCAAAGTACTTGCAGCAACGAAGGCGCCAGTTTACACTCGTGGTGGCCAGTGGACTATTCTCAAAGTCCTCCATACTGTCCACGACAGCGGAGAGCACCTCCATGTCTTCTTCTCTTGCACCATATATGCTTTTTATCAAAACTGCAATGACCAGTATCTGATGCGGTTTTATAATGTCAAGAAAGCTAATGAGGTTGTCCATCATGTTAAAATCCCTCTCTATTATGTAGATAAAACAATCGTAATGGCGGAGGTGGTCAAGGAAGTCCTCTTTCAAAATGCGCACCTTATTTTTATAGTTGCCCCCTGCCGGGTAATATTCAACATAGGAACCATTTAGTCTAAATTTATGGTCCATAGCGAAGGGGCTTCCTTTCAAAAAATGGTCATCGGCGAGATCGAAATCAAGTCCAAACGTGTGAGGAGAATCCCAAGATCCTCCCTCACCTGTATCGAGGGCTGTGTACACATTGTTCGCAATAGGCAGCTGGCAGCAATGTACTGTCGGCTTGATAAGGTGGTGGCCACGTTGGGAAAGGAATCGTTGGAGTGAATTCACCTCCTCTATGTGATACTGCACAGCCGCAACTGCGTCTCGATACGTGTCTGACGATGGTCGTGGAAAGAGCATTTTGCACAGATTCTTGTCGAGCCACTTCCATCTACTGATGTAGCGATTGAGTGCCTCACGGTAACGACGACCTCGTAGTATCCACCTCCAATGCGGGATTGCCTTGCACACGTTCATGAAGTCGGGAACATTCAGGAAGTGGCATATTTGTGGTGCCAATTCGGGTGGCAGTTGGGTGATTTTGCGATGTGAAGCATCATCCTCGGCCTAAATGTCAACGAAATTGCATCTTGATTAGTGGCATGAGAAAAGTACAGGTGAGGTGCATTAAAGTGAAATGAGGATACGTGAAGGTGGTGTGGAAGAAATGTCGGTAAGTGAAGGGAGTAGAGATAACCGAAACGCACCATTGTCGGGAAGGTCCGAAGCGTAGAATGACTGCGTGACGCCGACGCCGAGGTTGATATAGCTTCCGTTAGGGGGAGGTAGGGAGGGGGAGAGTGAGGGTGAGAGCAGTCATTCGGCTGACCTCATTGACGTGTTCACGCATTGGTTGTCACGTCGTCGTGGTCGTGGTCGTGATCGTCTACCCCTTTGGCAGTCACGCCATCAGCACGTCTGTCACATAATGCCTTGTCCACCGACAAATAATGCGAAGGTGGGAGGTAGTGAGACACCACACAGTCCTTGCGTCACAGTGATTGCTTGCAACGACAATGGCATCATCCACACCGTTGTCTACTTGGTACTTCGCAGCATTTCTGCCTTTCTCAAACCAAAGTCACTATGCGAGTAACGATGGCACTTGTGCGGTCTACCCTTGCTTCACCCACTCACCCACTCACTCGCTCACTCGCTCATGCTGTAAATCCACGAGTCCTTCTCTGCATTTGTTGCAAAATGTTGGCCATTTTAGCCCAGTGAGTAGCCCTGCTCGTGGAATGGAAAAGGACACACAAACACACACACAAATCAAAGTCGATTTGTGTTTTTTCTTTTTGTTCACCTCATCTCATTATGCCAATTTCTTGCTAAAAGGCGGATCCCTTCGCGTGGACAGGGCAGTGCGCGTTGATGTGACAGTGAGGTGGTGCCTCGACAAACCGCACGCCTCAATGGCACAGCACCAATACTAGCAACTCTTCATGTGGACGAGGTGAGTGGCTTTGAGGACAGGATAAGAAGAAGGTGCTGTTTTCCAGCCTACACAGTGCCTAACACACACCCACTCCTCACACCATCCACGAAGTAGGCGGGCATTGTGCTCTTCTCCCAGTTGTGTGACAATGTGGTCCCACTGTGTGGAGGACGATGTCGAAGACCTCATCTCAACTGCCCTCCATGTGGCACTGTTGACACCAATTTTCTGCCCATAGATCAGTTAAGGACAAGAGTACTCTAGCCTGTGTGTGCGTGTGTGTAAGTGTGTGGTTGTTTTGTGACGATGGAAAGGAAGCCTCAATCTCCAACCCACATGTAGCGATGAGAATGTGAAATGCCAACATTGGGAATTATTATGAATGGGGAGTCTAGCCACATTTGCTGCAGCGTGCGGAGCCGCCAATGCAGTGAGGAGCATTGCTGATTTGTGAAAGGAAAGCTAGTCGGAGCACATCTCGCGCCACATCACACAGGCTTGCATGCATTGCATTGCGTTGCCATCACCGCGTGTTCCAACGTGTTGTGGGGCAATAAATTTGCTTCCCTTGCCCTCCTCCTCCTCGTGACTTGGTTAGTGCAAGTTAACGCAGTGCAATTGCCTCAATTGAGGCCGCTAACCAACAGTGACGGCAGCGCTCGCAGCCCCTGCATGCGTTGTCGGTCGCGCAAACATGTGACTTCGCAACCAACCTAGATCACCCAAATGGCGCAAAAGCTGGCCAAGAATACCAACGCTTCATCCTCATTAAACACTCCACCACCTACACTCGCACATCGGCAAGAAACCCGTGTCCCCTTCCCAAACAGGGACCGCTTTTATTGCTGGCGTGTGCGCAGCATTGACACTGGAAGGAGGAGGAGGAGTAGAGGAGTAGAGAAGGGGTGGGAGAGAGAGGAGGATGAGGAGAGCTAGAGGCGATATGGCGTTGACGGATGAGTGGAAGTGGGGATGAATCCAATTAGCACATGCACATGGAACGCATTGG